>APFE031021505.1:25664-39347 GCA_000404065.3 Pinus taeda
CCCAAGTTGTTCTTAAGGGGGGATGTTAGGATATTCTGACACATAGGAAATAGTTAAGTATAACTTGGTCTAGTGTAGAGTTAGGTAAAGTGTGTTTCTTTACTATGTACTTTTGTAACTTACAATCCAATGATCACGATATGTCCTAGACATGAAGTGATCCGACGGTTCATTCTCTTCTCGGTATTACTGACACTTGATCCATGGATTAACACCCGATTGGTCCATGATCTCTATTTAAAGAGCACGGAGGGTCATTGTAGGGTAACCATTGATGAGAGAAGCTTACGTAAATTTTCTTTCTTTTATTAATAAATTGCCTGAAGTGGCCGTGTTTGCTCAGGCCATGGACTGTTTCCCTCTCTGACTGTTTTAACCACGTCAAGAATACTAGTGTATTGATCTGTGATCTGTTTGTGAGTGGTGTCTTTTGGTGTTCTGTCTGAGGAACTTACCCTGTAAATTCCTACAATCTTCCTTTTGCATAGGAAAAACTTGTCCCTATATCTTTGTTCTCATATGTAGGAGTTCAAATCTAGGAGTTGGAACGAGATTGCCTAGTAAGAGTAGACCTTCTAGTATTGAAGGTGGTCTACAAAACTACATTAACCTGCAAGGGTTAAGGTACAATCACATTTTCATTTATATCTATTTTTTATTTGTTGGCTATGACATTACAATTAGAGATTTAGATAAGTTATTGCAGTTACTATTTGGCATATATTGAGATGAAGTATATATAAAGAAACAACTCCTTGATTTATGTGTTTTTTTAAATAACACTCATGAGTTTTTTTTGTTTTTGTTTTTTTTAATTCATAAATTTATTTTCTAAAATAATTACTAAATAATTTGTAATAAATATATATATATATATATATATATATAAATATATTACAAATAATAAAATATAAATTTTAGTATATCTTAAAATACAATATGATATTTTAGTAAATTAATTATCGCTTTAAATTTTATTTACAAATTAATTAAATACAAGGGACTAGGTGTGAAGTGTAAGTATAAGGTGGAGAGTGCAACCAAAAATTTGGAAGCAAATGTACCATATGTGCTTATTGAAATTAATATGGAACCTCAGTTTTTTCTCTTGTTCCATTTTTGAGTTCCATTCTGTCATCTTGATATGAAGAGGCATTACGACTTGCTTTATAAATTGAACATTCCCATCTAGGCATAGTGAGTGCCCCATTCTGCAATAAGGTTCACTAACTTCAATGGATTCTTAGCCTTCATAATAATGTTTATGGTGGGTGATAACGTGAATTTCTCCTTTGCCTTTATTATTATATAAAAAAATGTCGAGTTTGTGGCAATTGGATAATATGTTGTAGATTTTAAAAATAAAAATAAATCAATAAATATTGAAATTAGTGGTAATAATAAATATATATGGATGTAAAGGTTGATAGATATTTTTTGGACAAGAATCGAGAATATATTTTGTATTTAAAAAGACATGGGCTAAATTCTCAGAGTGATTACATCAAATAGAAATATGACAATACAATCCACGAGCTAGGTTTGAATAAACAAATTTTCTTTCATCCATCTACATAAATTTTCACCTATTCACTTCAAACAAAATAAAGTAGTTTCAGGACTATTCCACTTGTAGATACACCAAAACTAGTTTAACAAATAGAAAAATTTACTAAACATATTGACTTAATTTCTTTAGTCATTTGAAGAGATATCCTCTTTGTTGATCCTAGATATAGCTAAGTACCCAATATTTAGAAGACATTCCTATTAAATAAATGAAGCTTAAAGCTTTCTCGGAGCTAGAATTTCATTCTTTGTGATCTTTCCTTCATTTTTTGAAAGGGGCATAGGGACGTAAATTTTTCTTTAACACTTCTGAAAAGGATGGAGGGGAGGAAAAATTACCTTCTTCAACCTTCTTTTAAAATGTAGAATCACCATTCATCACTCTCTCCTTTTTTTAACAAATGGCTCCTTTTTCTACCCTCGATTCCTTTTCTTGGGTTTGTTTATGGACTATATAAAAGACCTCTTCCAATGACCTTTGAGAACCTAATTCTTTATCTTTCTTTGCACATTAGAGGAAATTTCAACCTACAAGTGCCCATGAAATTTTCATATAATTTTTGTGTCATAATATGTAAACCAATCAAAATCCTTTACATTTAAAAAGAGATACATGTATATATTTTGGACGGAAAAGAAGAAAACAAATATTATTTTAATTTTTATTTTTTTTTTATAATTGTATTCTTGGCTTATCTCATTATAGTTTTACTCAAATTTCATGTGCAGAAACTTGTTGGATGTGGAATTAAATTACGCATCCAATGAGGTCCCATTATGCATACTTTTGAGAAGACCAACACTGATAAAACTTGAGGATACATTAAAGAAAACGTGCTTCAACATGTTTTTGTAATGTATCTTCAATTTTTATTAATGTGGGTCTTCTCAAATGTATGCATAATGGGTACTCGTTGGATGTGGACATTCAATGAGTTTCTACACTTGAAATTTGAGTAAACCTATAAGGAGGTAAGCCGAAAATACAACTAAAAAAAGTATTTTTCTTTTTTTTCCTCCAAAATTCATAACTTTTATTTTATTATTTTATCTACTATTTTATTACTTTTACTTAGGAGACCACTTTTATGTTGAAATTTCCTCTAATCTATACACTTATAGCATCCTTATTTATGTGGTGACATACTTTCTTATTTGATTTTTCATGTATTGTCTTTTCACCCTCTGATTTTGTGTTTGTAAATCCAAAACCTAAAGATTCCCGACAATTTTTTGTGTTTCTAGGCGAAAGAAAAACATATTTTCTTGGATCCTCAACATCTCTTTCCACCTCTTTTTCTGACTTATCCTAGGCTGAAACAATTCATTCTAATGTAATGGTTCCTGCTCTTGGAGACATGATGTTCCCTTGTTTTCCAAATCTATGTTCCTCCTTTATAGCTTAGAGCATAGGGTCCTCTCCCAGATATGGGGGTCCTTCTTATTCAATTTGATCTACATCTTCTTTCCTCCTATGAGCATTTCCTTTGATTCTTCCTTAGTTTTATCTCCTTCATCAAGATCATCCTCCAAAGAGGCAAATGGATTCACTAATCTGGGATTTTTATTAGGGATTTCTTCTCTTTCGTGTTGGATTAGATTTTCTAGATTCTTGCCAGAGGAGGCATGAGGTTCCTGAGACTCGAGGGCTGAGTTTTTTGAGATGCTTGCTGATTCATGACTTTTCTCTTCCTTTTAGTCTACCATTGTCCTTTATCTTCTTCGATATTTGCAATTTCAATTTTTTTGGGGCAAGAAAAGAAGTTCCCATAATCATGACAACACCTACACTCGAATAGGATTTTATCATAATCAATAGGTTGGATAGATGATCAATTATCTAGAGAAAGATAGATTGCTTCAGAAAGGCCTTTCTTGAAATCAACTTCAACACAAATCCTAACACAAGAATATTTCAAATCTCTAATTGTTACCTATCTATATATTTTCCTAATGCATTTTTAACATTTCCTAGGGTATCTTCCCAATAGTGAAGAGGGAGGTGAGGTCATTTGAACCAAACTGGAACAACAATTGAGACTTCATTCTTCAGGTTAACATCTAATGTCCACATGTCCAAATACAACCCTTAGGTTCCCATAAAATACAATCCATTTTGGAAAATAAAATCCCTATCTTCTTTTTGCTCGAAGAGGAAAGTCAAGAAGCCTTTCCCACAAAAAGAACATTCAATTTGTACCTTAACCAAGGACTTCTTGTTCCTATCCACCCATTACCTAAGGGAATTAGGGGATGCCCAGATTCTCATAAATTTCCCCACCAAACCTCTTTTAACAAGATTGAGAGCTACATCTCTACATCTATTGGGATTTACCTAAACCTTTGAAATACTCTCCAATCTCTTCACAAGTTTCTCATTCCTGGTTTTAACCCCTTTTAATCCATTATGAACCAATGCATTGAAGGCAATTGTTGTAGGAAGAAACGTAGTGTGCGGTTGAGGAGATGCAGAATAGGACGTCGTGGGGAAAAATCCCCCTATAGTGATTACCATCACACTGAACCTTAGTTCTCATTCTATTGTGTCTTCACATGGTTCTTGTTAAAAATTATACAAGACTTCTCTTAGAAAATTTTAATATATTTTATAGTTGGAAAAATCGTAAAAATGTGTTCATCAATCATTTTTCTATTTAATAAATTATAAAAATTTGGCTTGTTGTTGGTTAATAATTGATTAAGAGGTGGATAGATATTGAAAGAAAGAAACTTTCTCAATTTTAATTAAGTTGATAACCTTCTCTATTTTGAAATAGTGGTTGTAGAACTTTTTTTAATTATCAATAATTGGGTTGAAAGGGATGATTTATTTTAGAATAGGCTTTTTAGAATTTATTTTTTTTTTTTAAATAGAAGATTATGGATTGTGTAGATCTAATCATGTGAGAATATTCTTTGTCATATATACAATTATAATAGTTTTTCCAAACCATTTTTCCATTTTTTGTTTTTCCAAATCATTTTTTCATTTTTCACCTCCACTCTTGTACTAAATTTACAAATTTTGATGGCTATTAACATTTATTAGCTATTTAATTTATATGGTTGTAAGAATAAATATTTTCTTTAAAGAGGCTCTGAGAATATTCTTAGTAATAGTCACAAATCAAATGTTTAAATTTATACTAAAGTTCTGAGACGCGGGAGAGCTGAAGTGACTAGGGTTATCGAAGCTAGCAGAGTTCGACTCTAATGGAGAGTGGCAGGGGAGGGAGCTCGACTCCCTCCTATAGAGACGTTGTGGCTAGTAGAATCAAATCACCGATTGGGAACAGTAGAGTCTATATGAATGACAGAAACGGGGATAAGGAAAAGGAAATAGATGGGACTAGAACAAAAGAAAAAAGCAGCACAAAGGACAAAGAGGAAGAAGACAAAAGTCTGGGTTTAAGAGACAGAAAACAAAAAGGACCTTGCAAACAAAAAGCAGAAATCACTCCTCGAGTAATTTTAAATGATCCTGCTTTGTAGGACTACAAAGAACACATGGTGACCTATGCCATTATCTGTAAATTCATGGGACTATGGCCCACTGAAAAGGCTTTACAAACGTGGATCAAGTTTCACTGGAAACCCAAAGGAAGCATTGACTTACATCTTGGGTCAAAAGGATTCTTCACAGTGGTGTTCTCAAACATCGAATATAAAGACAGAATATTCGAAGGAGGAACCTATTTTTTTGCTGCAGCGGGTCTCTATATGAGACCTTGGAGAATGAACTTTGTCCCAGAGAGGGAGACTTTCTCCTCGGTTCCTATGTGGGTAACGCTCTACTCTCTACCTCTTGATTATTGGCAAACTGAATTGTTGGCTGCCATTGGCAATAAACTAGAACGCGTTATCAAAGTTTCTGAAGCCACAAGAAGGGGAAAATATACCTTCTTTGCTAGGATATGTGTGGAAATGGATCTATCAGGAGCGCTTCCGGATAAAGTTATCCTGGAAGTTTTTTATGAGGAGTGGATGCAAACAGTAGACTATGAGCATATCCCTTTCAGATGCTGAAGATGCCATGAACATGGGCATCTGTTAAGAGACTGCCCTCTCAGCAAAGAAGATAACAAAGAAAAACTCAATGCAATGAAGAACACTAAAAGCTTTCAGAAAGTGGCTAGTAGAGGAAGGGGAGGAAAAAAGGGATAAAAGAAACAACATACCGAGGGGAAGAAGAATAGTCAGAATAAGTTTCAAGTGCTAGAAGAGACTGAAGAAATCATAAAAGAGAACCAAGATCAGGAGGAAGAAGCTAAAGAAAAGGAAAAAAAGAGGACAAAAATCAGTCTCCAGATATTGATTCTCAAAAAGAGACTATGAAAAGTGATACAGAAATGGAGATGGACCAGGATATGACCCAAAGTGAAACAAATCTGGAAGATCATGAACTACAAGAAATTCTAGACAAGGAAAACTTGGATCTGGAAGGATTCTTGATGCAGGGAACCAAAGGAGGAATAGATTCTCTACCCCAAGAAGAATGCAACGGAATACAACAGTTGTTTTTATGGAAAACTTAGGAACGAGGGCTGGAAAAGGGTAAAAACATCCACAAACAGGAGCACAGAGGGGTGAAAACAATGAAATTAGCTCTAGAACTAGCTACTAGAAATCCAGGAAAAAAAAGACGCAAAAAAAAGCAAAATGAGCTCTTGATGGAGTGTGGAAAGCTAATGATAGATTCGGGTAAGATGAAAGATATAACTAGTTACTCCTTTACAAATATTTAATTATGAAGTTTATATCTTGGAATATCAAAGGTCTAGGTAGTAAAAGAAAACAAAGAATGCTAAGTAACAGAATGAAACTAGCAATGCCGGACATAATCTTCATTCAAGAAACAAAATGCTCCATTCAGAAAATAAAACAAATCCATAGTAAATGGCTTAGTAAATTTGAGTTTCTAGAAGTCAAAGCAGAGAACACAGCTGGAGGCATTCTCACTCTTTGGAACCACCAAAAAGTCAGCATAGTAGATGCGGAGGCATCGAGAAACTATTTATCAGCTATCATTCAACCAGTGGGGATGTCTGATACCTCCCTGGTTACGAATGTTTATGGTCCTCAAAGAATAGATGAGAAACTTAGATTTATTGACTCCTTGGTAGATCTCAGAAGCATACATGAAGAAATCCCTTGGGTCATTGGAGGAGACTTTAACATGATTAAATCTCTTTCGGAAAAAAAAAGGAGGTACCAGAATCCTAAGTAAAGATTCAGTAGCGTTCCATTCTTTCACAGAAGACATGAAAATGGTTGACTCTGAAGTTCATAATGACATTTTTACTTGGAATAACAAAAGAGGAGGTAATGCCCAGGTTGCCTCCAAGTTGGACAGATTTTTGATCTCCGATCACTAATCGATTCAATTAGAAATCAAGGGGATAGATTCTCCCAAGAATAGACCCTTCAGATTTGAGAATATCTAGCTCTCCCACCCAGATTTCATCAGCAACATTGAAAAATGGTGGTTCGAAGATCTCCAGTTTCAGGGCACCAAAATGTTCCTCCTTCATAAAAGACTAAAGCACATAAAACTCAAACTCAAAGAATGGAACAAGAAGGATTTTGGCAAAATTTTTGTACATAAAAAATCAGTGGAAATCAAAATGTGGGAACTAAACCAAGCAATGATCATAGATGGTTTTGATAAAATCAAAAGTGAGCAAGCTGAAAAACACAACCAAGAATGGGAGAATTTATGCAAATAAGAGGAAATGTTTTGGAAACAAAAGTCTAGAGTTCAATGGCTCAAAGAGGGTGAACGAAACACTAGATTTTTCCACAGATCCACCATAGCCAATAGAATGCACAATAGTATCTCTTTGATATTGAATGAAGACGGGGAGCTTCAAACCTCTCACAAGAATATTGAAGCTGTGCTGGTTCAGCATTTCAGAGGCATCACAAAAGAAAATAATCTAGACAGAGATCAACACATCAAGGAAATTATAAAGAATATCCCCAGGATGGTGTCCAGAGAAGATAATTTCAACCTAAATAAACCAGTAACTGAAGCAGAAGTTAGTGTGGTTATCAAAGACATGCAGAATGGCAAAGCTCCAGGTCCTGATGGTTTTAATGTAGATTTTTTCAAAGCTTGCTGAAATGTGGTCAAACAGGATATTTTGGATGTCGTAGAGGACTCTAGAAGAAGCAGATCCATTCTGAAAGTCCTCAACACCTCCTTCATCTCCCCGATCCCCAAACAGGACTTAGCCATGTCTCCTGATAAGTTCAGACCCATTGCTTTATGCAATGTGGTTTACAAAATTATTTCCAAGATTTTGGCCAGCAGACTCAAACCTCTTCTACCTTCTTTGATTTCATGGGAACAGTTTGGTTATGTTGAAGGAAGGCAAATCCTGGACAACATTATTTAGGCTCACGAGTTTCATTCGCTCACTAGCAAAAGGCAGGCCAGTATGATCATGTAATTAGACATTGCAAAATCATATGACAAGGTGAACTAGATTTACATTAAAAAGGTCCTTTCTACTTTTGGGTTTCATCATGACTGGATCATATGGGTTATGGCTATGGTCACTTCACCCAGCTTTTCAATTCTGGTGAATGGCTCGCCCTCAGAGATCTTTACTCCTTCTAGAGGCCTCAGGCAGGGAGACCCACTCTCTCCCTTTCTCTTTATCCTCATGATGGAAGGATTGGGCCGAACCATTAAAAATGCTAAAGTCTTAGGAAAGATCAAGGGCCTCCAATTAACGGAGAACAGTCAAGCATTCACTCATCAACAATTTGTGGATGACACTATGCTACAGGGTATCCCCACAGTCAAAGAAGCTTCAACGTACAAGGAAATCCTAAATGACTTTGCATTGGCGTCAGGTATGGAAGTCAATCTCTCCAAATGAATTTTTTTTTTCTTAAACACTAACATTGCTATTCAAAGGAAAATCTCCATAATTCTGGGATTCTAAAGGGATGTCCTCCCTTCAAAGTATCTGGGAATTCCCCTCACAGCTAAACCATTGCACAAATGTATTTGGGAACTGGTGCTCAACAAGATGCAAGACAAGATCAAAAAATGGACTTTCAGATCATTGAACCTGGCTGGCAGGTTTATTCTGACAAAGGCAGTTCTGCAATCTATCCCTATTTTCTTTTTATCAATCCTACCAGCTCCCAAAGGGGTCTTACAGCAATTCAGGAATATTCAGAGAGACTTTCTTTGGGGAAAGGAGGAAACTAGGAAGAAATGGGCCCTAGTTTCTTGGGATAAAATCTGTAATCCCAAAAGTCATGGAGGACTAGGCTTAGATGATCAGGAGATTCTGAGCAATGTATTGGGAGCTAAGCTCTGGTGGAGATGGGTTAAAGAACCAGGGGCGCAATGGGCTAAAACCTAGAAAGAAAAATATGCAAGCTCCTGGCAAACAAGTGATCTTATAAGAATGTCAGGAAACATTAAAGGCTCTCACATCTGGAATAAAGCTTGGGATAACAGAAGCCTAGTACAAAACAACAACTTCTGGGAAATCAGAGCAGGAGACCAAGCTCTCTTCTGGGAAGATAAATGGCAACAAGAACCAATGTTGTTAAGAGAGGACTTTATGAGTCTCAAGCAGGAAACCAATCCCCAAGGATTAATAAAAGTTAAAGATTTCTGGAATCTTCCTCATGACACTGATAAGTGGAGAAGCTGGAGGAAATTAGATTGTAGAGGGGACAGCCACATAAAAGCAAAAACAGAAGAACTCATGAACATATTAAATCAAAGAAAGATCTTAGTAACAGATGGGAAAGATCAGTTAAGATGGGGCCGAAACAAAGAAGGTATCTTTAATATCAAGGAAGAAAAAGGAATAATCCTAAACCTAGATCCCTACATTTTGGCAAAATCCTGGCAAAAACTTTGGAGCCACCAAGGGTGGATGAAGATTAAGCTGTTTATGTGGTTATTTTATCACAAGAAAATTTTAACTTGGGAAAACATTCAGAAAAGGGAGGTGATGGGGCTTTCCAGATGTTAGTTATGTGAAGCTCAAGAGGAGGCAATGGAGCATATTCTCAACAGCTGCACCTATACTACCTGGTTGTGGGATTCTTTTAACACCATCTTTCAACAGACAGATAGAGACAAAGGTAGCATCATTAACACCCTGAACAGGTGGAGAAATAACTTTTCAGAGTATGAGACCCTTAAGTTGGCCTGGACCTTTACGCCAAGCTTCATTACTGGAATGTTTGGAAGGAAAGGAACAAAAGAATTTTCAAGGATGAAAAAACTACTCCTTTGCACATAATGGATCTGATCTTAAAGCATATTAAGGAGACAGTTTCCACCACTGTGCATAATTATCCTAAGAATCCTCCCACGGCGCTTGAATTGAGAACTCTCAAACATCTGGGGATGCAAGAGATCGTTTACCATGGTCTTAGCAGAAAAGAAAGAGTGTTGGAAATGGAAAAGGAGTTTTGGCATCCTCCATCGAAAGGTTTTCTGAAGTGCAATATTGATGGGGCTTCAAAAAGCAACCCGGGTACAACAGGTTATGGAGGGGTGTTAAGAGATGAAGAAGGAAAAATAATCTTTACTTTCCACGGTCATCTAGGTAAATCCACCAACAACATGGCTGAATTAATGGCTTTGGAACAATGTCTAGAGCTTCTTAAACTTAATCACAGCTCTAATGTCATTATCGAAGCAGATTCAGAGATTTCTATAAATGTAGTTAAGAAAATCAGTTACGGCACAGCACCAGAAAGAGTCTCAAAACATTAGAGACTAATACAAGTGTACTAGAGAATCCAAAAACATCTCCTTAGTCTTCGAACTGTTAGCTTCAATCATGTTCGGAGGAAAGCCAATAAACTTGCAGATTTACTGGCGAACCAAGGAGTGTTAAATTTAGAATGCAGGTTTGAGATGAAGTGGCAGGAAATGCCTCCAAGTAGGTTAAAAGCTCTTTGCAATGAACAAGTCGTAGAGGACAAAGAAATTTTTGATTACTGGGCATGAGGTTCAGGCACAGAATAAAGCTTTTTATGCAAGTTCTTACTCAGTACTGTGGTCGGCTCCTTGAAAAAGGGCGAACTCTGAACGGTGACAGCTTACTTAGGTGTAAGGGAACTGGTCTCCTTTTTTTCTCAAATGACGACACAGGGTTTTATTTACAGTTTCTGAATGCTGTGACTATGAGCTACATGGTCAGTTTAAGTGGAATGGAAGGCTGGATCGCTCCCACGAAGGATTTTCCAAGGCACCCCTCTTTCGGTTTGGAAAACCAGGCTTCGAGTGGTTTCCCAATGATCGCGAGGCATTCAAATGGTAAGTGGTATAGGATTGTTGAGAACGATTCCACTAGGCTCTCAACACATGGCATGGGCAGGGAAACCACCCTTCATCGCACCTTAAAGTTCTTGTTTCTTGGCTTTCCGATTTCTCTCCGAGCCGTCCTTTCTGGCAGTGACTTTCAACGGTCAGATTTGGACGGGAATTTTAGTGGGGCCGCTTCTATTTTCAATCTTTGCAAGTTAATGCGGGAAGGGTTCACGTTGTTCGACTTTGGGTCAGCTTGGAACCATGGGGACCATTTGTTAAGTTAGCTTGTCCTTTAGTTTGTTTGAGGGTCACACCTTTGGCAGTACAGCCTTTAGGTTTCCGTAGGCCTTGAGAAATTCAGTGCTTTTGTATTTATTGTAACTTTACTTTTGGGTTTTTGAAATTGAAAGAAAGTCTCTTGCTTAAGCAAAAAAAAATGTTTAAATTTATCTGAAAAATAGTTATGCATTGTATTATTAATTAAATTGATTAATTTAAAAATGAATATGGTTTTTGGGCATGCAGTAGTAGTAGTCTAGTATCTCCATGGTAAGGTGGAGATGAAACTTATTATTATTTTGATGGTCAGTATTAGAAGTATTTTGATATCTAATAATATTAATTAGTCATTTAATTTATAAAATTATGCGCGTAAAATTTATAATTGAAAAAATCATAAAATTTCTAAATCTCTTTATTGTTTAAATTTAGACTTCTGTGCTCCATATTAAAAATAACAAAATTTTTTCGGAAAATATCATATAGGACTAATATCATCGAGCGTTAGAACTAACAAGTGTGCCCATCTTCAGAACAAGATGATGAATAGATCTAGCAGAAATGAAAAAATAAATCAAAGAGCAACTAACTAGCGTTAAAAAAACAGCTAATTAACTAAAATAATTATTTAATTTATTTTTATTTTATTCTGTTTTATTTTTTAAAATTTTACAAAATATGAAAAAAATACAACCAAAAATATAATGATTATGATTATCTTATTGTTAATTAAATAAAAAAATTATATATAAACACAGATACAAATAAAAAATTAATATATATATATATATGGTAGAAATGAAAGATGATAAGATCTATCATAACTACTTAGCCTCAAACAAACTTTCCATTTTATATTTATAGAAATTTGAACCCTATTTCACTTTACATTTAGAGAGATTTGAACCCTATTTATATCTTATTTATATCTTAACTATAGAATACAAGATTAAATATTTTATTGGCCTTTATATTTTATATTTTTTAGAAATTCGATTTCCATCATTATGTGAACTATAAATATGTTAAATCGTGCGTAAACATTTATATTTGTATTTCGAAAACTGTAATCTCTATCTTTATCTTAATAATATATTTATCACTTATATTTTTAAAATCTGATATATATTTTCATTTTAATATTAATATATTTGCATTTTATATAAGAGCTCGTTTTCCTCAGAGGTAAGGAAACAGGTTAATGGCCTAAGAGGCATCTGGTAGGAGTGAAACCCTGCTCCGTTACGGACCAGCTACGAGTTATTACAAGTGGCGTGGTTTTCCTTTATAACAGTGATGAGTCAAACGGACATTTGCGGATAGCAGCCAGAGATGGCTGTCCTCAATGTTGGTTTGACACCTGAGTTTGATAAGTTTTGCCACCTTAAAAAAAAAAAAATTATAAATTTATTAAATATAAAATCAAATTTTATAAGAATTACCAGATTTTTAATCTTTAGTTTGTATTTTTATTTTATTTAAAAACTTTAAATATAAAATCAAATATATCTATATAAATTTAAGATACAGTTCGAGACTTTTTGTTTGTGAGACAAAAGATTTGCTCAGCCATTTGATTACTAAAATTTATAAAAATATACCTACTTTATTTCTATAATTTTGAAGCTGTGATTTTTAAGAAAAACACGTACTCTTAATCATTAAACCACTTAAATTATATATTATACAATATACAAAATTAATTTATTCCCTAACCAGCCAAATTGTAAAATTAATTTATTCCCTAACAAACCAAATTGTGATAATAAGCGTGCATGCTCGTTGTGCTTACTGCATACCAGCGAAGTTGGTACTCCGTCTTCCGTTGGCTGTGCAGGCGGGGCACGCAAGCTGGATCTGCGTAATAAGGGTGTCCGTTTTCTGTTTCCAACTTTGATCCCCGTGGATGGATCTCGGGTTTAGTGCGTTGGTCCAGGAGCACGAGGGTGAACTCGACGTGAAGCAGCGAGTCACTTGGTAATACAACCATTGAAGTGACATACCATGGGCAACCCTCTTCGCACTGTGCGTTAGCAGATCAGATAACCACTAGTCACTGTTTGGACAATTACCATTCGACACTACATACATTATGAGATACCAAACCAAGCTACTCCGAAAATTTATTAACCTTCTTAACAAAAATCGTAACAAGGGATTTGACAAGTGCCTAATGACAATTTAGGAAAAAACGCTTTCTTTGATGAGGATCAAGGATACAAATTGTTTTGACGAGGGCCAAGGATACAAATAGCTGAGAATCAAGGATACAAATTCTTGACTTCACAAGACTAACTTTGTCTTTTATTATCCTCGGAGTATATGTGACATACAATTTAACAGTAAGTGCTTGAGATTAAGTATACAAATGCATGAATCACAAGATTTGTGAGTGTAATTTATGGATAACAAGATGTCCGAGTGTAATTTATGCCAAAAAAAATGTGCGGGTGTAATTTATGGCCCAAAAAAAATTAAATAAGATCTAGAAATGAAGTGTAATTTTCGGGATAATAATTTTTTTATTTTTATTTATT
>APFE031021519.1:2417-41366 GCA_000404065.3 Pinus taeda
AATTGGTTGGGGACAGTTGAGGCCACGGGCACTAACAGGTGATCACCAGGTAAAACCCGCGATCTCCGCCCGAAAATAAGGAGTTTTATATTTTTTAAGTGTTTTAATACATATACGCGGGTTGGGTATATATGAACCCGCGTACACACGCGTTTAACTCAGAGCAATGTCGCGTACAGGGAATAAAACACTGTTTTTTAGATTTTGGACCAGGTCTGGAAGGAGGGGTTGCCCTAGGCCATGAGTGCAGCATCACAAACCATAATAGTGAGATTTGGAGCTATAACAGTGTTGAAAAAGAAAAATTTTGATTTGTTAAGGCTTACCTCTGTACTAGTTGCCATGGCAAAGTCATTCAAGATTTTTTAAAAGCTTTGGCTTCCTTGACCATGGGAATTCCCTGCAGCATAGTGTCATACACAAATTGTTGGTGAGTTGAAGCTGTGTCATTTGTGGTGAGTTTCAAACCCTAGATTCTTCCCTCAACACTTGCCATTTTTATCGCTCTGCCTAGCCCTTCCATCATGAGCACAAAGAGGAAGGAGGAGAGCGGATCTCCTTGTCTTAGACCCCTAGAAGGCATGAATGTTCTTGAGGAAAATCCATTAAGCAGGACTGAAAAATTGGTCGTGGATACAAGGGCCATGACCCATCTGATCCAATTTTGGTCAAAACCATAAGCTTTCAACATTTCTCTGATGTAAGACCAACTTAGCTTATCATAAGCTTTCGCTAGGTCAAGTTGTATGATCATTCTACCTTGCTTGTTGTTTTATAAAGAGTGTACCATCTCATGAGCTTGAATGATGTTGTTTAGAATCTGTCTTCCTTCTACATAACTAGTTTGCTCCTCTGAGATAAGATATGGAAGAAGAGGCTTGAGTCTGTTAGCGATCACTTTGGAAATAATTTTTTACACCACATTACACAAAGCTATGGGTCTAAATCTATCCGGTGTGATGGATTTTTCCTGCTTCGGAATCAAAGCTATGAAAGAGGCGTTGAGAGGCTTTGGGACCATTCTGGATATTCTTGAGTCTTCAACTACATTAAGGATGTCTTGTTTGACTGTTTTCCAACATTCTTTGAAAAAGTCCACATTAAAACCATCCGGGTCAGGGGCTTTCCCATTTTGCATCTCGTTGATAACTTCCTTTTCCTCATCTTCAGATACTGGCCTATTGATATTGTGATTGTCTTCCCTTGCTACCAACTTGGGGATGTACCTTGTGAATTTATTAATGAACTGTGACCTGTCTAAGAGAGGCTCCTTTGCAATGTTAAGGAAGTGTTGAATTAGGACAGATTCCATTTCTTTGTGGGTGATGAGCTCTTTTCCTTGAGAATTTGAGTTTCAAATTTTGTTATGTGACCTGTGACTCAAAGTTGACTTGTGAAAAAAATTTGTGTTTCTTTCCCCTTCTTTAATCCATTGTATTCTCAATTTCTGTCTCCAGAAAGTCTCCTCTTTCCTGCACCTATCATCCCATTCCTTTTAAAGAACATCAGCTTAAATATTCCTTTCCTCGGTAAAGCCATTTGTGGTCGTAAGATGATTAATCCCCTAAAGCTTTTGTTCAACTTCATTTTTGGCTTTCAAAATGTTGTCAAACTGTTTTTTGTTCCAATCTTTGAGTTTGGCTTTGATGTGTTTAATTATTTGTTGTAGCATGTACATTTTAGTGCCTTGAAAGGGAAACTCTTCCATCCACCATTTATCAATGTCGCTGGTGAATTCAGGGTGAGAGAGACAGATATTTTCAAACCTAAAAGGTCTATTCCTTGGTGTACCCATAAAAGTGGCTTCCAGCTGGACAGATCATTGGTCTGAACCTCCAAATGGAAGGATAAAAGATGACATGTCAGGGACCATGAGAAATAGGTCCTCTGAGATCAAGAATCTATCCAGTTTAGAGGCAACTTGAGAAGCCTGTCCTCTCTTATTATTCCAAGTTAAAGGGCCATTTAATGTTTCAACATCCACTAATCTCATGTTATTTATGAAGTTCTGGAAGGTAGTGGATTCTCTACCTCGTGTTCTGGTGCCACCTTTTTTCTCTGTAAGAGATTTGATCATATTGAAATCTCTTGCCAGAATCCAGGGTATATCAGTATGTCTCTCTCTTAGCTCCTCAAGGGAAGTGAGAAGCTTGAGTTTGTCTTCTAGTTTTTGAGGTCTGTAGACATTTGTGATCATGTAAATTTCCTTATCACCCATAGGTAGTATAACCAACAAAAGATAGTTCTTGGACGCTTCTGCCTCCAATATTCCAAGTTTTTTGGGATCCCAAAGTGTCAGAATCCCTCCTGCCGAGCTGTATGCCTTAACCTCTAGATACTCATACCTGCTTAACCATTTGTTGTGGATTTCTCTGATTTTATCTATTGTGCACTTTGTTTCCTTAATGAAAACCATGTCTAGTTTTTCTTCTTTTATACTACTGTTGCGATTTATTTGTTTCCTTTTGCTTCTTAGGCCCCTAATATTCCATGTTGTAAACTTCATTAAGATATGTTTGTAAAAGAGTATCTGGTGAGATCTTCCATCTTACCTAAGTTGATCATGAGTTTTCCACATTCTGTCAGCAACTCAATCTGTCTTTTCCTTCCTCTTTTCCTACTGGGGTTCTTGGAAGAGTGCCCCTATGTTTCCTCCATTGTCTTCATCCCTCTATTTTCCTAGTTGTCATGGTTTCTTTTGACTCCAGAACTCTTCGACTGTGATCACCATAGGAAGAGCTGTTGAACCCTGTCAAACTCCTCTTTTGGCAGGGAGTCAACTCCTTTGGTAATACATTGCTTAAAAAACTTTTCCATATCCAAGTTTTCCTTCTCAAGAATCTCCTATAGTTCATAATCCTTCGTTCCTGCCTCGTTTGGGGTCATCTCATGGTCCCTGCTGAGCTCCACAATGCTTGATGGATCATCCTATTACTGGTTGTTCTCTGGTATGTCCTCCATGCTAGTATCCCTATCCTTCTCATTGATTTTAGTTTCTGATTTCTAGTTTTCCCCGTTGTTTCCTATATCTTCTTCTAAGATTTTGAAACTATTGTGGCTCAGTTGTCCATCCTTGTTGATTTTCTTTAGGTTCGCTTTCCTCCTTTCCCCTTACCCCTCACCTTGGTGAAACCCTTAGGATCTTTACTTGTGGTGGTTTTTTTGTTGCTTTCTAGTTTATTGAAAGGGCAGTCTTTGTAAAGGTGCCCGTGTTCATGGCACTTACGACATCTGAATGGGACATGCTCATAATCCACCGCCTACACCCATTCTCCATCATAGACTTCTAAAATGATCTTGTGTGGGAGTGCCCCAGATAGGTCCATTTCCACATAGATCTGGGTGAAGGAAGTGTATTTGCCTCTTAATGTCACATCTGATATCTTTATAAAATGCCCTAGTTTATTGCCAATATCCTTTAAAGACTTCAGAAACCAATAATCTAAAGGAAGGAAGTAAAGTCGTATCCATACCGGTACTGAGGTGAACGTTTCTTGTTCTAGGACAAAGTTCATCACCCATGGTCACATGTAAAGGCCTGCAGCAGCGTAGAAATAGGGTCCTCCCTCAAACACTTTGTCTTTATCTTCTAAGCTCGTGAACACCACTGTAAAGAAACCCTTGGATCTGAGGTGAAGGTTTATTTCCCTCTTAGGTTTCCAGTGGTTCTTTATCCTTACATGTAAGGCCTTCTCCATTAGCCAAATCCCCATAAATTTGCATATGATCGTGTGTTCCGTCATGTGATCTCTATGCACCTATAGCGCTGGGTCACTTAAAATGACCCGAGGAGTGATGGTCAACTTGGGTTTACATATGTTTGTCGCCCTCAGAGGTGCAACTTTCTGACTGCTTCCCTCTTTTCTCTTCTCCCTACAATCTTCCTCATGATTCGCTCTCTGTTCATGAGGTTCAGTATTTCCTGTGTTAGTATCCTCAGTTATCACCTCTGTTGGTTTCTTGAAATGATGCAAATCATTTTCCTTGTTTCTGTTCACAGTTATTTGACTATAGGAGGGAGCAGAACTCCCTCCTCCATGACCTGCCATGGTTACCAACGTTGAGCCATAACTCAAACCTTAGCCAGTGTTTTCCTTGTATTCCTAGATAAAATTAAATAAAAATAATTCATCTAATTATTCTCATGGGTTTTTTTTATTTAAATCATAAAATAATTTCATAAAAGTGGTTTACTAAATTATTTTCCACGGTGAAAGTGATTTTACTATGGTAAAATTAATCTTACATGGTGTATTTTGATCCACCTAGTTAGATATGGCTAGGTGATCATTTTTTGGTGATAACAGTTTGCATATGCTTACTGTAGCTTAGGAGTTGATTTATTGACTAGATCAGAGTTTTTGGCATATATTAGATGGTATTTAAATTCAACTCATCTATTCCACTATTATTTGTTCATTTTATCAATGCTAAAAGAGTATGTGCATATGATGCTGCAGGGTTGTTTGGATCTGTAGGCAAGGGTCCTTTCACCATCTCCATCTTGGACTTCTTCATCTCTTTGATGAATCCCAAATTGTGTCCTTGAGATCATTCCTTTAGGTCACCATGAGCAGCACTCCTAGTTCAAAACATGCCTTCCTAAGGTGTTGAGGTTGGATAGGGGTGTTGGCCACCGTTCATCCATGTACCACAACCTCCACCCACTTTACCATCCCTTGAACTCATCATTCCTACTCCTAAACCTTCTCGACAACCTTCTTGTAGCATTACACACCTTCCTGTAGCAATATAGGGCACCTATAACATGCCTGTAGCAACTTGTTTCACTTGACATGTGGCACAAGTTTGATTTAGTTTAGAAGTAGGTTGACCCCCATCGATGACTCCATGATCAAGGGAAACACCTAGGCCATTCCAACCATCCTTTCCCTTCGCTGAAAAATAGAATAGCATTAGTTTCTTTATCATAGATGAAGCACAAATAGAACATTGATTTATATGAAAGTGTGAGCTAGATAGATGATGCATTAAATCTTAAGTTATGATTTGGTAGGTTAGTTTCCTGTCTATAAGTGGATTTGGTAACTAGATGGTTGATTGCAAGATAGTGTAGTTCCCTTTTTGCAATTACTGTAACTCTTGTCTTTTCATGAAATGATCTAATAGCATTTACAAGTTAATAACATCTACAAGTTGAGGTTTAGAAAGCATTTTCCTTTTTGTCATTAGAGCTATCTTTTGAATTGCACCTTCATTAGTTAATTCGCTTCTAATTTAGTAGAAAGAGTGGTCTTGGAGAACTATTGATCAAATGTTGTTAAAATTGGCAACTAGGGCCAAACTCCATGTGGGTGATCTTAGTTATGGAAGCTGATATTTTGCTTGGATCCCTCTCATCGAGAGGTGTAGGATTGATCTAAAGATCATCTGATTCTGATAAGTATTTATGAAGATATGAATTTATTTTGATTATGGACAAATTGTCAAGTTGGCCAACAACTTATGTAGGCTCAGAAGCCCAACAATCATGTCTATTCAACCTCTACGTTTTAGTATAAATAGAATACGACTTGAAGTCATTTGTCACACACACACTCATTCTTGTGATCTTACTTCATCCTATTTTGGGTTTGATGAAGATGAGATCTAGAGGGAGTGCCCTAGGGTATACGTTTCCCTAGATAACATGCCCTAGATCTAAATGCAGTCATGGGAGAATAAGCTCTACATTGCTCAAAAAGCCGGAAAATCCAGAAATGCCCGAACTGCAGAAAAAGTCGGAAAATTCGGAACTATCGGAAAAGCCAGAATTGCCAGAAGAGCTAGAACTACCAAAACTGATGGAAAAGTCGGAAGAGCTAGAAAAGCCAGGAAAGCCAGAAATGTCGAAAAACCTGGAAAAGCCGGAAATGCCAGAAAATCCAGAAATGTCAGAAAATCCGGAAATGCCAGAAAAGTCAGAAATGCCAGAAAAGCCGAAACTGCTAGAAAAGCAGGAAAAGTTGGAGCTGCCGGAAAAGCTGGAACTGCCAGAAAAGATAGAATTCCCAGAAAAGTCAGAAAATCCAGAACTGCTAGAAAAGCTAGAAAAGTCGGAACTGTTGGAAAATCTTGAACTGTCAGAACTGCCAGAAAAGCTGGAAATGCCGGAACTACCAAAAAAGCCAGAAAAGCCGGAACTACTGGAAAAGCCAGAACTACCGAAAAAGACGGAACTGCCAAAAAATCTAGAACTGCTAGAAAAGATAGAACTGCCTAAAAATCCAGAAAATCCAGAATTGTCAGAAAAGCTGGAACTTCCAAGACTGTCGGGAACAACGGGAACTGCTGGAACTGCCAGGAACAGCTGGAACTACCAGAAATGTCGGGAACTATCGAAATAGTTGGAGCATCTATCTCCGAAGGAGAGCAACATGCAAGGGAGAACTAACTAACATTGGGACAGTTTTATGGAACTTAGCAGCAAATACACCAAGCATGCAATGTTACAACTAGCATGCAAGGGACAACTAGCATGCAATAACAAGCATGTTAAGGACAACAAGCATGCTAGGGACAACAAGCAAGCAAGGTGCAACCAACACATAGGTCAAGATGGCAACATGGTGTAGCAATGGCACATAATGCAGTACATTGATGGGTACAAACATGATTAATGAAGCGTGATGAGATGCAGCATAGTGATGATGGGTGCAGCATGGTGTAGCGCGGTGAGGTGCAACATGATGACGAAATGCAACACATGATAGGTGAAGGAGTCACCTTGGAGAATTAGTTGAAGCAACATGTCTTCAACTGATCTCATGTATCATCTTCTTAGAGATGATTTATGCTCTTATCTAGATAAGTCAAAGTGTTGACTTCTGTTGTAAACGTACTATCTCTCTCTCTGTGCTGAACTATTGAATAACATATAAGAAGAATTGGTCAAGGGTTTCCCCACATTGGGGTTTGTCCCTGGCTAGCGCCACATCTTGTGTCCTCTTGTCTTGGCTTATCTTCTGCGATTTATATTTATGTTCTATCTACAGTTTACTTTAATGTTGATGTGACTAACTATGAAAATTGAAATAAATTGCTCTAACATAGAACACACCTAAAATTAAGAAATGTCCTAGTTGAGGGTGGAATGAGTAGAATCCCATCTATTGTGTTTATAACACTGTCACCTTGAAGTTTGTATGAACCCCGGGTTGATAAATAGAGTTGAGGAGCCCTTGGGAGTTGAAACACTCTTGGTGCACTACCAAGGCTTACCAGTCACAGTTTGAGATGTTGGCATAATGGCAATGTGTGCAAACTTTCAAAAACGGTTTTACTTGGCACAATGTTGACATATTTTGTTATTCACTAAAATTTGAAATTGTTGTGTAATTAAAATGCTCAGTTATTTTCTTCTTGCTTCTTGTTGGTTATAGTTTATTCCATAAACAATCCTATCCACGTCCACTATGCTTTTGTTGAGTCCCCTTTTTTTGTGAAGCGAAACCTTGGTCAGAACTGAAAAGAAGAACGAAGATGTGATCGATTAAGAGGGGTATAGAAGTACTAGAAACAAATCCAAATATGTGTTAAAATTGTAGAAAGAAAAGGCTTCATTTGACTTGTGCCTTAGTCAAATGGAGAAATTCGATTTTCCACATCAGTAGGATGACTTGGATTGAAATTAGCTAGATTGACATGGTCTTTCCTCCTAGTTAAATCATTAAATTCAAGTTTGTAAGCTAGAAGTAGAGTTGTGCATGGGTTGATTGCTGAAATATAACAATCTAGTGGAGTTATTTTTAGTTAAAATCAGTTACTTGAGATTTAGTCATTAGTAGAGTCAATAGGAGTTTGGTTGAGTATTAATGGCTATTGTTAACTCACTGATCTCTTAGTTAACTGATCAAGCTACTAAAAATAGTCATAGTCATGCATGGAATTCGAATTGCCTTGTTGGAGTGGAGGAAAAGGCACATTGTCATTGTCAATTATATACTAATTGAGTGTACAGGTTTTGAATTGGAGCAAGTGGTCAATTCCTTCATGATTTGCCAAAGGAAATAGGTAATTCTCCTATTTTTTAGGGGTTAATTTCCTCAAAGATTACGCAAGGAAATAAGTGGAAAGATGAGGTCTATTTCGAGTAAGAGTTGGTAAGAGCAAGTCAGTGAGCAAGAGATCAAAATTGAAGTGCAAGGCGTGCTTCATATGTGAAGCAATAATTGCAATTTATCCATATTTTCATATGAATTAATGTAAATCAATAGAGGCATTTTTCCTAGTTAGGTTCCCCTATAAAATGATTGTGTTCCTTATGTTTTAATGGTTGCATGTAATTATATGTGTTTTTATTATGTATTTTCCTTTCCGCATAATAGTAGAAGAAATTTGTGTCTCTTATTTTCAATTTGAATCCATTAGCATTAGAAAATTTATTTCCATTTATACATGGTATCGATGTTATAGAAGACTACATAGAAACATTGTTCCATACCTTTTCTAAAAAAAATCGATTTGCAAAGTTTTTGGTGTAGATTCTCTTCAGTGCGGGTAAAACTTCTTTCAATGGATTGAGGCTTGAGTATGCATTGGAGGGCACCTCAATTTTTTGTTCTTGGAAAGACATGGTGGAATTTGTCCTAGATGAAATTGGAGTATGGGAATACACACAAACTGATATTCCAAAACCAACAAAATCAGATGCACAAGCACTTGCTTAGTGGAAGACAACCACAACAAAATCCATGAGGGTGTCAAAGATCACGGGGTTTCGAACTTGCACGGAAAGGAGAATCCTTTTGTAATGTGGAAAACTCTCACAGATCTATTTCAGAGTGAAAACGATGCCAGGAAATTGGCATTTAGTGATAAACTTAGGAGCAATGAAATGTAGGAAAATGAAACCCTTCCTCAGTACCTATCCATATTCACTTAGGTTTGAGATGAAATTGGAGTAGGAGAAAATGTGTCATCGTATGAACTTGTGAGCTTAGCACTCCTTGGCCTTCCAAAATGTTGGAAAAACTAATAGGCACCTATCATGATTCAGTTAATGGAAGAGATAAGCTACCATAGTGGGAGAAACTTTCGGCTTATTTGGTGCAGGAGGAGATCAAAAGAAACAATAGAGATGGTGTCACATCCAAAGCTGAGGAGGAAGAAAATTTTTCCCTTGGAAGGAAAGGGAAAGAAATCTAAGGGCAAGAAGGCCCAAGGAAAGGAAGAATCCAACTAAAACTAGGGCAAAAAGAAAGACCTCGACAAAATCAAATGTTTTCACTACCATGAATATGGACACCATGCAACAAAGTGTCCACACAAGAAATATGGGAAGAATCCTACATGAGGAGCAGGAGGTGATGCTATTACATCACTATTTGAATTGGATTCCACCCTCATTGCATGCATGGAAAGAACTCTATGAGGTTGTGTATGGTACTTGGACTCTAGAGCCTTATTTCATATGATAAGAAGCACAAATTTCTTCAGAAACCTGGAGGAGAAGGACCTACAATTACACATAGAACTTGGAGATGATGGGAGATATAGTACCAAAGGGATCGGTACTGTCACCTTTAAGAGGGTCAAGCTCCCATCTTCACTTAAAAATTGTAATGTATGTGCCTGGGCTAAAGAAAATTTTGATTTTTATAGCTATATTGGAGGGAAAATGATATTATGTGGTATTCAATAAAGGGAAAGATTTTTCGAAGCATGTCATTACTGGACAAGTAAAACAAATTGGTGTTAGAGTGAAAAATCTCTACAAGTTGGAGATGGATGCACGTGTTGCATTGAGTAACAAAGCATAACATGTTTAGAGTCGAGATGTTGGAGAACTATGGCATATGCACATGGTTCACTTACACCATAGAGCTTTGAAAATAATTCAAAAAAACACCAAAGGACTTCCAAAATACACCCTTGACCAACACAATGTTTGCAAGGGATGCACCCTTAGAAAATATGTGAAATCCTCTTTCCAGGCCCAAGATAGCAGAGCTTGAGCCATCTTGGAGCGAGTCCACTCAATATGTGTGGACCATTTTCTACAGTCTCATTTTCAAAGCACATGTATTATGTAATTTTCATATATGACTTTTCCTGCATATATGACTTTTCCTGCAAGTGTTGTATCTATTTTATGAAGAAGACAAATGAAGTGTTTGCAAAATTTGTTGAATTCAAAGCATTATTAGAAAATGAGATTGGACATAAAATTAAATCCCTAAGAGGTGATAATGGAGGAGATTTTGTGTCTAATTCCTTAAAATAATTATGTGCCAAGGAAGGTATTAGAACATAACTAATTTCACCCCCACAACCCATAGGAAAATGGGGTGGTAGAGCGGAAAAATAGAAGCATTGTGGGAGTTGTAAGAGAAATGTTACATGATTAAGGATTGCCATTATCCTTGTGGGCATAAGCTTGTAATACAACAATTTATTTGTACAACCGAAGCCCTAAAAAAATACTTGACATGATCACACCTAAAGAGGCTTTCTCTAGAAGGAAGCCAGGTGTATCCCATTTTCAAATTTTTGGAGCTACAATCTATTTTCATGTCTCGAAGGATAGCGAGAAAAGTTGTAGACTACAACTAAGATGGGGAACTTTGTAGGATACTCAGAGACACATCATAGCTATCAAGTTTATTTTCCCTTAACGGAATGACATTGATGAGGAGAGATGTCAAATTTGATGAGGAGAAGGCTATGAGAATCTTTAGGAGGAGCCTCAATCAGAACCTTAGGATGTTGTGGAGAAACCACATGTGGAGGAGTAGAGATCAGACCGAGTGGAGGCACCCACTCAACCAAAATATTCAAGAGAGGAGAGGAAGAGAACTAGAGAGACTGACAGGTTGGTGCAGGGTACACAGGAGGATGTGGGAGCTCCTACATCCTTGTTCAGGTAGAGGAGATCACCAAAAAAATATAATGATTATATGGCACTCATGAAAAACTCATTGATTATGAGTCTTCTTCATTTGACGAGACAATTTCCCAACCAGTGTGGGTAGATGCCATGGTGGAGAAGTATGAATCCATCATGAAGAACAATGTATGGGAGGTGGTGCCAAGCCCAGAGAAAAATTCAATGGTTGGTTCCAGTTGGATATACAAAGTGAAACATGTAGTTGATGGTAGTATTGAGAAGTACAAGGCCAAATTTGTATCCAAAGGATTCTCATAGGTAGAGGGGCTTGATTATGAGGAGACATTTTCCCCAATGGAAAGATTCTCCTCCATACCATTCTAGCATTAGCTGTGTAGTTGGGGTGGAAGATCCACCAAATAGATGTGAAGTCTACCTTCCTCAATAGAGTGGTTGAGGAGGATATTTTTATAGAGCTACCTGAGGGGTTTGAGACATTTAACAAGGAGACACATGTGTGTAGACTCAGAAGAGTCCTTTATGCTCCCAAGCAAGCACCCAATGCTTGGTACACTTGCATATATTCCTATATTAGTGGACTTGGCTTCACTAAGAGTGAAGTAGATGCAAATCTCTACTACATTGTGGTAGATGGAA
The DNA here is from genome assembly GCA_000404065.3 of Pinus taeda. Classification (NCBI taxonomy): domain Eukaryota; kingdom Viridiplantae; phylum Streptophyta; class Pinopsida; order Pinales; family Pinaceae; genus Pinus; species Pinus taeda. The sequence goes on from APFE031021519.1 coordinate 13,903, forward strand.
AATTTATTATCTTAGTCCTGTATGTAGATGACTTGATACTAACAGGGGATGAGAAGTTGATCCAGTCTTGCAAGGAGGACCTTACAAGAGAGTTTGAGATGAAGGACATGGACTTGATGCACTAATTTCTTGGTTTGGAGGTGTGGCATGGAGATGGAGAGATGTTTGTGGGTTAGGGGAAGCATAGCTCTGAAATACTTCAGAGATTCCATATGTAGGATTGCAATCCTATGGACACTCCTCTAGCTACCAACTGAAGGAAGGAGAATGTTTCTATAAGAGAGGTAGTAGATTCCACCATCTACAAACAATTGGTGGGGTCCTTAATGTATCTGATGAACACAAGGCCCGACATATGTTTTATAGTTAATCAACTTAGTCAATTTATGGTGACGCCTACCAAGCTTCATTGGAAAGCAACAAAACATGTGCTTAGATACCTCAGAGACAAAAAATTTTGGGTTATGGTATAGGAGGGCTGATGGTGTGAAGCTCCAAGGCTTCACTAATGTAGATTGGGTAGGGAGTCCATTAGACAGGAAGAACACTTTGAGAGCTATCTTCAATGTTGGGTCAACAACTATTTCCTGGTATAGTAGGAAATAAAGATTTGTAGCACAGCTCAACAGAGGCTGAGTATATGGCTGCTAGTCAAGCAACATGAGAGTCCATTTGGATGAGGAAAATTCTTTTTGGCCTCTTAAGTCAGGAGATGGATCCTACTATGACTTATGGTGATAATCAGAGTTGTATCAAACTCTTTGAAAATCTAGTATTTCATGACAGGTCCAAGCACATTGATATTAGGTACCATCACTTAAGAGATTGTGTGCAGAGGAGAATCATGATGTTGCAATACATTCCCACAAAGGAGCAGGAAGTAGATATTTTGAGAAAGGCATTGTCAAGATGCAAATTTGATATCCACAAGAATAGGATAGGGGTGATGTACAACCCTTTTCTTGCTAAGAGGGAGTATTAAACCTGTAGCAAGAAAATGCTTCATTTGACTTATGCCTTAGTCAAATGGAGAAATTCGATTTTACACATCAACAAGATGACTTTGATTGCAGTTAGCTAGAGTGACATGGCCTTGTCTCCTAGTTAAATCAATAAATTTGAGTTTGTAGGCTAGAAGTAGAGTTGTGCATGGGTCGATTGCTAAAATCTACCAATCTAGTGAAGTTATTGTTAGTTAAACTCATTTATTTGAGCTCTTGTCATTAGTAGAGTCAATAGGAGTTCAATTGAGTAGTAATGACTATTGTTAACTCACCGATCTCTTAATTTATTGAACAAGTTCCTAAAATTAGTCCCAGTGATGCATGGAATTCGAATTTCCTAGTTGGAGTGGAGGAAAAGGCGCATTGTAATTTCCAATTGTATACTAGTTGAGTGTACAGGTTTTGCATTGGAGCAGGTGGTCAATTCCTTTAGAATTTGTGCAAGGGAATAGGGAATTCTCCTATTTTTTAGGGGCTAATTTCCTTAAGGATTGCACAAAGAAATAGGAGGAAAGCTGAGGCCTATTTTGGTTGAGTGTTGGTAAGAGAAAGTCAATGAGCGAGAGATTAGAATTACACTACAGGGTGTGCTTCATGTGTGAAGCAGTCATTTAAATTTATCCACATTCTCATATCAATTAATGCAAAGTAGCAGAAGGGTTTTTCCCAGTTGGGTTCCCCTATAAAATCATTATGTTCCTTGTGTTTTGATGGTTGCATGTGTTTCTATCGTGTGTTTTCCTTTCCGCAAAATAATAGAAGAATTTGTGTTTCTTGTTTTCAGTTCGAATTCATTAGTAGTAGAAAATTTCTTGCCATTTCTACAATATGGCTACCACATGCTACAAATCAGTAACAAACTCAGGACTATACAAACATAGAAGCAGGCAGGCCAACTCTTAATTGATTGATCGATGACACCTGAAAAAATATAGTGTCGAACGTTCTTGACTCCATCCTCATTTCATCCTGCCTGTCTAGACACGCTATCCCTATCAATCCCTATCAACCCACATGGAGCATGAAAAAGCCTTGCATGATGTCATCTAAATCTCTACAGTAAAAACGACCAATCTCTACCATGTTTATACAAAAACTCCACAATAAAACACCTATCAATATAATTATATATAATTTCTCAAAACATTATCTTCCAATAAACGCACTCGATGGTATAAAATTTATTTTATTTCTTAACTTTTCAAATAATCATAGCCAGTGATGTTTTACCTTTCAAGATGAAGATTACTATTTGATCCAACATGTCAAATATATCATCATGCTTGGCTCTCAAAACGGTGATGCAGCAGAGGAGGGACGCGCAGCCAAGGTTACAACGGGGCTCTAAGTTTGCCCCTTATGGAGCGCAACAGAGGAGGGAGCTCCACTCCCTCCTACAAGGAAGAGGTTGCCAACAGAGGCAAGTCACCACTGGGTAATGTCAGAGGTTCTGATGAAGAGGGGAAAAAAATAATGAAAAGGAGTCAGGTGGGGCCAGGTCCAAGGAAAACAATAGCACAAAGGACAAGGAGGAAAAAGACAAAATCCAGGGAACAAGGTACAAACTTCAAAAGGGTCCATGCAAAGCAAAAACGGATATTACTCCTAGAGTAGTGTTAAATGATCCTGCTCTACAGGTGCACAGGGAACATATGGGGACTTACGCAATAATCTGCAAATTCATGGGAATATGGCCCTTAGAAAAGGCATTACAGACATGGATCAAATACCACTGAAGACCCAAAGGTAGTATTGATCGCCATATGGGGTCAAAGGGTTTTTTTACCGTGGTATTTACTAATATTGAAGATAAAGACAGAATATTCGAAGGAGGACCCTACTTTTTTGCAGTAGCGAGCCTCTATATGTGGCTGTGGATGATGAACTTCGTTCCAGAAAGGGAGACATTTACCTTGGTTCCTGTTTGGGTAAGGCTCTATTCCCTACCTCTCGATTACTAGCAAAATGTTTCGCTTGCAGCCATAGGCAATAAACTAGGTCGTTTTGTTAAAGCTTCGAAAGCCACAAGACAGGGTAAATAGACTTCCTATGCTAGGATTTGTGTAGAAATGGATCTATCAGGTGCTCTTCCGGATGAAATTATCCTAGAATTTTTTGATGAGGAATGGATCCAAATGGTGGATTATGAGTATATCCTGTTCAGATGTCGTAGATGCCACGAACACGGTTACTTGATCAGAGACTGTCGTCTTAGTAGAGAAGACAACAAAGGCAAACCTAATACAATAAAGGATACTGAAAACTTTCAGAAAGTGTCAAGTAAGGGAAAAGGCGGTAGAAAGGGATCAAAGCAACAACACAACGAGGGGCAAAAGATTAACCTGAACAGGTTTCAAGTACTGGAAGAAAATGAAGAAATGACAAATGTAGATCAAACAATGGAAGAAGGCCCTAAGGAAAAGGAGAAGGAGGGGAACTACAACAAAACACAAGAGATTTGTAATAGGAAAGAGATTATGATGAGTAAGACTGAACCAGAAATGGATTTGGAAATGACCCAAAGTGAAACAGATCTAGAGGACCATGAACTGCAGGAAATTCTAGAAAAGGAACACCTAGATCTGGAAGGGTTCTTGATGCAGGGAACCATGGGAGGGATAGATTCATTACCTCAAGAGGACTGCAACAGAATACAACAATTGTTTTTATGGAAGACTCAGGATAGTGGGTTAGAAACAAGAATAACCACTGACAAGCTGGAAAACAAAGGAGTGAAAGCAATGAAACCAATCCCAGGACTAGCTACCAGAAACGTTGGTAAGAAAAGAGGTCGGAAAAAGCAAAAGGAACTTTTTATGGAGTGTGGAAATCTAATGATAGATTTCGGTCAGATGAAAGACCTAACCAGCTACTCTTTTACAAGTCTTTAGATATGAAGTTCACATCTTGGAATATCAGAGGTCTAGGAAGTAAAAGAAAACAAAGATTGCTTAGTAATAGAATGAAACAAGACATGCTGGATATGATCTTCATCCAAGAAATGAAATGTTCCATTCAGAAAATAAGACTCACACACAGCAAATGGCTCAATAGATATGAGTTTTTAGAGGTTAAAGCTGAGAACACAGCGGAGGGTATTCTCACTCTTTGGAATCCCCAAAGGGTTAGTATTATGAACGCAGAGGCATCAAGAAATTACCTATCAGTGGTCATTCAACCAGTTGGGGTTTTGGAAACATTCTTGGTCACAAATGTTTATGGTCCTGAAAGAATAGAGGAGAAACTCAGATTGTTAGAAGCCCTTATTGATCTTAGGAACAGACAGGCTGGAATTCCTTGGATCATGGGAGGAGATTTTAACATGATCAAATCTCTCTCGTAAAAAAAAGGAGGTACCAGAGTGCTTAATAAAGACTCCTTAGCGTTCCAATCATTTACAGACAATATGAATTTGGTTGAGTCAGATTCGAACAATGGCCTTTTTACATGGAACAATAAAAGAGGAGGTGAGGCACTGGTAGCATCTAAGTTAGACAAGTTCATGATATCAGAGGATTTGATGCTTCTAAATAGAGAAATAATAGCTCGAGTTCTTCCTTTTGGAGGTTTAGATCACTGTCCGATTCAATTGGAAATCAAGGGCATAGATTCTCCCAGGAATAGACCCTTCAGATTCGAAAATATCTGGCTCTCCCACCTGGATTTTATAATTAACATTGAAAAATGGTGGTCTAAAGACTTGCAAATCCAAGGATCTAAGATGTACATCCTTCATAAAAGACTAAAGCACATTAAGTTCAGACTTAAGGTATCGAATCAAAAGGATTTCGGTAAAATTTTTGAGGAAAAAAAATCAGTGGAAATCAAAATTCTAGAACTCAACCAGGCTCTGATAAAAGATGGATTTAACGAAGACAAAAGTGAGCAGGCTGATAAATACCGTCTAGATTGGGAAAATTTATGCAAACAATAGGAAATATTTTGGAGACAAAAATCGAGAGTTCAATGGCTCAAGGAAGGAGAGCGGAACACAAGATTTTTTCACAGATCTACTATGGCTAACAGAGCTCACAACAGAATCTCCACGATTAAGGATGAGGAAGGGGAAACTTAGAACACTCATAAAGATATTGAAGCTGTGCTTGTTCAACATTTCCGAAACATCACTCGGGAAAACATTCCAGACAGGGATCAGTCCATCAAGGGAATTACAAGGCATATCCCTAAACTGGTATCCAGAGAGGACAATTTTAACCTCAATAGACCAGTTGCTGAAGAGAAAGTCAACAAGGTTCTCAAAGACATGCAGATGGGCAAGGCACCAGGCTCGGATGGTTTCAATGTGGATTTTTTTAAAGCTTTTTGGCATATTGTCAAAGAGGACATTTTGAATGTGGTAGAGGATTCCAGGAGTAGCAAAACTATCCTAAAAGCTCTCAACACCTCCTTCATCTCCCTAATTCCCAAACAGGACTCAACTCAAACTGCAAATAAGTATAGACCTATTGCCTTATGTAATGTGGTTTACAAGATAATACCCAAAGTAGTGGCTAATAGACTCAAACCTCTCCTTCCCTCGCTAGTGTCTGAGAAACAATCAGGTTATGTGGAGGGAAGACAGATTTTAAACAACATTATTCAAGAACATGAGGTGGTTCACACGCTAACCAGCAAAAGACAAGTGGGGATGATCATGCAATTGGATATTGCCAAAACGTATGACAAGGTGAATTGGATTTACATCAAGAAGGTTCTCTCTGCTTTTAGGTTCGACCACAACTAGGTCAGATGGGTCATGGTGCTAGTGACCTCTTCCAACTTTTCTATTTTGGTAAATGGCTCTCCCTCAGAAATCTTCAATCCTTCTAGAGGCCTCAGGCAGGGAGACCCACTCTCTCCCTTCCTCTTTATTCTCATGATGGAAGGACTTGGGTGATCCATTAAGTAGGCCAAGGCAATGGGCAAAATCCGAGGTCTTCAGGTTTCTGAAAATGGTTCTGTGCTGACTCACCAACAATTTTTCGATGATACATTACTGCAAGGAATTCCCACAGTCAAAGAGGCTTTGGCCTACAAGCAAATCCTTAAATATTTTGCCATGGCTACAGGTATGGAAGTCAATCTCTCCAAGTCAAAAATCTTCTTCTTAAACACTAATATTGCTATCCAAAGAAATATCTCAAGAATTCTTGGTTTCCAAAGAGATTCCCTCCCCTCAAAGTATTTAGGAGTTCCTCTTACTGCTAGACCCATGCACAAGAGTATTTGGGAACCGGTTCTTAATAAGTTGCCGGATAGAGTAAAAAATTGGACCTTCCATGCCTTGAACCTGGTAGGCAAGTTAGTTCTGACAAAGGTAGTTCTGTAATCTATCCCAGTTTTCATGTTATCAGCTCTCCCAACTCCCAAAGGTGTCTTAGAGAAAATAAGAGACATACAAAGAGATTTTCTTTGGGGCAAGGAGGAAATAAGAAAGGAATGGGCCCTGGTTTCCTGGGAAAAAATATGTAAACCGAAAAGTCATTGGGGTCTTGGTTTGGACGATCAAGAGATTCTTTGTAAAGCTTTAGGAGCTAAGCTTTGGTGGAGATGGGTTCAGGAGCCAAAAGCCCAGTGGGCCAGGATATGGAAAGAGAAATATGCCAGCTCTTGGCACACTAATGATCTCATAAGAATGTCTGGAATTATAAAAGGCTCCTACATATGGAATAGAGCTTGGGAAAATAGAAGCCTAGTTCAAAAGAACAGTTTCTGGGAAATTAGAGCAGGAGATCTTACTCTCTTTTGGGAGGACAAATGGTAGCAAGAACCAACACTGTTAACAGAGAATTTTGTAAGCCTCAAGTAGGAAACAGATGCCCAAGGGTTAATCAAAGATAAGGATTTTTGGAATCTTACTCATACCTCCGAAAAGTGGGGAAGTTGGAGAAACATTGATTGCAGAGAGGACAACCCCCTAAAAATCAAAGCAGAGGCTCTTGGGGACTTGCTCAAGAAAAAAATGATCTTAATAACAGAGGGGCAGGATCAATTGAGATGGGGTTATAACAAGAGAGGAACCTTTAATCTCAAGGAAGAAAAAGGTTTTCTCCTTGGGTTGGGTTCTAGTGTTCTAGACAAGACCTGGCTGCATCTCTGGAGGCATCAAGGTTGGATGAAGATCAAGCTTTTTATGTGGTTGGTTCATCACAAGAAAATCTTGACTTAGGACAACATTAGGAGAAGAGGAATTATAGGGCCTTCTAGATGCCAGCTCTGTGAGGAGCAGGAGGAGACAATGGAACATATTCTCAATAGTTGCTTGTATACAACCTAGCTGTGGGATTCGTTCTCTTCAATTTTCCACCAGTCTGATAGGGACAGAGGAAGTATCACAAATACCCTAAACCAATGGAGAGGAAACTACACAGAGAATGAATTCCTTAATTTGGCTTGGGCCTTCACACCCTGCTTCATTATCTGGAATGTGCGGAAAGAAAGAAATAAAGGAATTTTCAAGAATGGAAAGTCTTCACCACAACGTCTATTTGATCTTATCTTGAAACAACTCAGAGAGACAGTCAACTCCACTGTTCGCAATATCCCCAAGAATCCCCCCTCGGATGCAGAGCAAAGAATACTCAGGCAACTGGGATTGCAAGGGATAATTCCTCAAGGTATAAACATAAGGGATAAAGCTATGGTTACAGAGAAGGACTATTGGCAACCTCCACCGATAGGATTTCTAAAATATAACATTGATGGTGCCTCCAAAGGTAATCCAGGAAGTGTTGGTTATGGAGGAGTTTTAAGGGATAAAGAAGGCAATATTATCTTTATCTTCCACTATCACTTAGGAAAATCTACCAATAACATGGCGGAAGTGATGGCTCCGGAGCAGTGTCTAGAGTTTCTAACACAGAGTCATCGCTCAAATATCATTGTAGAAGCAGACTTCGAGATAACCATCAACACTGTGAAAAGAATCAGTGGTGGTTCTCGGTCGGAAAGAGTCTCAAATCATTGGAAACTTATCCAGGTTTATTAAAAAATCCAACTTCATCTTCAGGGCTTTCAAACCATAAGATTCAACCATGTTCGTCGCAATGCCAATAAGCTTGTGGACTTACTAGCCAATCAAGGTGTGTGCAATGCAGAATGTGGGATGGCCAAAAAGTGGTAAGAAATTCCTCCAAGTCGTCTAAAGGTTATCTGCGAGGATCAAGCTGCTGAGGATAGAGAGGTTTTCCGATTTCGGGCTAGGTTGAATAGCACAAATTGATGTCGCCGGACTGTACAACCTCAGCCCAGCAGGATGAACCAGGAAGGTTGGAGAGTCAATTTAGGTCTCACTTTTTCCTGGAGCATTACGACCGATTTCCCTAGGTTTCTGGTTGGCACTCGGCGGAATCAGCTCCCAAATAATCTCGGGATCGGGTTCAGGCTTCACGGTACGAATAGGCAGAACTGGCAATTAATGGTGTACATCAATTGGCTTTCTCCCTCTTTCTGCTTTCGGACTAGAAATCCTGGCAATAGGCGGGTTTCTGGTGATCGCACGTCTACAAAGTGGAAAGTGGTTTTGCAGTTTCGGGAGCGATCCCATAGGGCTCTTGACACGTGGCTTTAGGTAGTTTGGGAAACCACCCTTCATCGCTCGTTAAGGTTCGGTTGGGTTTGGCACAATGATATGGCTCCTGGCCATAGGATCCGACAGCTTGGTTGGATGGTTGGGATTGATCGCACTATTTAGTGGGGCCCGATGAACCATTTCACCGTTTCCCGATGACGCGTCTTGTCCTTTCCATCCTTTATGTTCTTTGGGTGGTCAAGGGTAACCGATGACGTTGGTCGGCTCGAGGGGGTGTTTTTACCGGTTTGTTGTAGTCCTTCGGGATTCTCACCTAGGTTTTGGGCTTTCAGGTGCATGTTGGAGGGTCTTAGTCTTTGGCAAGATTACCTGTTCTCCTATGTTCGTCTAAATTGACAGGTTTCTATACACTTTGTAACTTATCCTTTGAATTAATGAAACAGAAAATTCGGCTCTTGCTTCAGCCAAAAAAAATATTCATAGCGAGTAGATAACAACCTAGAAGTAAACATCTAAATGCAATTCAACTATTATTATTTTTAAGTTTTTTAATTAACTTTTAAAATACCCAAATTTTAACTTTTATAATAAACTATTTAAATAAAACTTTAAAAGGCACTAATAAAATTCTTTTATAACATTTTAAAAAAAAAAATGTTAGACCTTGAGAAAGTAAAATAATATATTGTTATTTTATTATGTTGTTGGGTTATGTATAAATTTAAATATTTATATGTTTAAGTTAATTTACTTTATCCGGAATGGGATTATTTATATTATGAACTGTAATAATTTTTAGCATTTTAATATAATTTGAAAATTTTTCTAAAAATGATATTATAATTAAAAATTTCCATATAAATAATATTTACCTGTATAAAAGGTTAATAATTAATTAAACGTAAATATTATAATAAATATTTACAACAAATTTATTTTTTATATATTTTAATAATAAACAAAATATATTATCATTAAATATTACAATATTACTTTGTTAAATGATGTAAATTAGTTAACTAAAAAATTTTAAGGATGAGTTTGATTAGTAAATGTTTTTAGCAAATTTTATTATTTCTTTAAGTCAAATTTCATCAAATATTTTGGGATTGTTAATAAATATTGTCATCATGTGTTAGTATTGTTTTTCATTAAAAAAATTGGTTGGGGAGGGGGATTGTTAATAAATATTGCCATTATATGTTAGTATTGTCTTTCATTAAAAAAATTGGTTGGGGAGGGGTGGTGAGGAATATTTCAACGATTGAAAAGATACATGTGTTTTTGTTTGAGTTACCTAATGCACAAGAGAATGGGGAACTATATTTTTCCAAAAAAATTAAATAACGCAAAACATTGTTGGTAACCTTAGAGCCCTCTTTGGATTGTGAATTAAATACAATTTTTAGGATTCTAAGTGTAATCAGGGCAAGGGAGATTTTTAGGTTTAAGAAGGGGTGCAAATTGTTGAAATCCTTCAAAAATTCTTAGGCAATGAAGCAAACAATCAATTTTGAACTAACAAATCCAATTTATGTTATCACAATATATTTGAAATTAAGATTTAAGGTAACCATTTTTAAAATGAATTAGAACTCTTTTCTTTCTTCTTCTTCCTTTCTTTTTCCTGGAGAAAAAAAATAAAAAATAAAAAAAATAAAAATTATTATGTAAACAGGGAATAAAATTACATTCTGTAGACACACCATGTGTGCATGCAATCTTGATGGAAAACATGGTTGAAACAAAGAGAAATCATTGGATGCAAAAAGTTTAGGGTATGAAACCCTAGGGTGATTAAGCTTTAGACCACCGAGCAGAGAGAACCAAATTAAACTGGGCACACACACTTGACCAAATAAAAGTGGCAGGGCACGGTGGCCGACCAGATAAAAGAAATAGGGCATGCATGGATGAACAAATAAAAGTGGCAGGGTATGCAAGCCTACAGAAAACCCAAATAGGGATATTATATAGCACAAAAGAACCAACCAATGTTGGATAGATTAGAAAATGATCGAAGGCTAGGAAAAATCGCATGCCACGAAGAACAACAAAAAATGGGAAAAAATACCTAACAAAAAAAAAGATTAAAAAAAAAGTTAGGCATAAGCCGCCTGACTAACTCAAAAAAGAGACCTCGAACCAGGCCTCGGAGAGATAAAAGTTGGGTTGCAAAACCCAGAGATAAACACCCACGAAATCCATGTAGTTAGTGGAGACGACAACATCGAAGAAAGCTTAGAAAGAGGCGAGAAGAGGATGTGGTTCGACTATTTCAAACACATGTGCAGAGCCAGGTGAGGGACAAATGTTGACAAAAGAAAAAATCCCCTACAGAAAATAGAAGAAGACCACCCAAAGAACCATACCCTACCATAGAAAAGATAAGCTCCAAATGTCGACGACAAAACCCTAGTTAGAAAAGGCACAAAGAAGAGAGCCAAGCAGCAAATGAATTCCCAACCCTTCGTCCCATTGACTCTTCCACAATGGACCAGGCAGTGACACAACAAAGAGAAACCAAGAAAAAATATATAACAAACCACGCCAGCTGAAACTCATTTGGCACATCGTGAAAATGGTGCCACAAACCAGAAGCAACACGTGCAAGCAAAGGGCGACGCGACAAAAATGGGAAGGGAGGCATGAACTAGGGTCAAAATAGCTAGGTTTAGCTACCCCAATCTCATTCCTTCCAAATCCCACGAATTTAAACTCATACTATGTAAAGAGTTGAAATCCTTCCTAGAAAATTAGAAATGAGAGGGCATGGGTCAAAATCACCATAATGAATTATAAATTTTGTAAATTTAAACATATTAAAAATATTTCCAACTAGCAAGTAAATTGACTAGCTGATATAACCACATTTAGAAAAGTTATATATATATATATAGAAAATGATTAAAGACAATTTTAGACATATCCTTATGTCTTGATGCTTATGGTGGCCTTGTTTCAACCATAAAACACCCTTAGTATGGAGGCCTCATGAGATCTCTCGCTCTCATGATTCATCTATAAATCCAACTCACTTTTCACCTATCTTCCCACTCTTGGATGATTTTAGGAGGACATTCCATACCTAACAAGTAGGTATAAACACACTAGCTTCCTCTTATGCCATATAGGCCAAGTAAATGTAGCTTGGTATTTTAATCGTGAGAGTTGATGATATCCACCACATCTGCATACTTTTCTTTCCCAACAATCCGTTGTACTCTTTTCTACTCGTTATGGTAAATTACTTATCTTGGAGGCCCATAGATTGTTCAAGAACCCATGATCTTCTTACAACAAGGAAAAATTAGACTAGGAACATGTTCCGCAATTAGGAGTGGTTCCACAACTTCATGGCCCAACATGGCCATGAACTCTAAGCATTGGACCTTGAAAATCACTCATGCAATAGAATTCAAGTTTCAAATGAGAAAATTATGGATTTTTTTTGTCAATTTGAAACTCATGTTCGAGCAAGGAACAAATTGGAATATACTTGTATAAATGACATGCAAAACTACTTTTACCAATTGTTTTTACTAAATTTAACCAAAGCAAGAACTTTGGAAGTTAGAAGTAATTCGCAGCTACAATTTGTATTATTTCCAGACTCGAAGGTTGCTTTATTCCAAATAGTCCCCCTCAGATAAGAGTTCTACTATTCTCACATGCCCTTTATGATTCAAAAAATTCCAATATATAATGCTTTGGTCATAATGTTTGCTGCCATTTCCTGAATGGGCATATAGTGCACCTCAATCTCTCCATCATGAACTTTCTCCCAAAAAAAGTGATAATGAAAGGCCATATGCTTTGTCTTGAATGAGACATGAGATATACGCTACTAGAGATACTACTTTCATTATCAAACATTAAAATCGTTGGATTCTCTAGTCCTATGTCCGTGACATCCAACAACCCTCTCAATTTACTATATTAAGTCTCTTGTTGCTTGAGATACTACGCAATATTTTGATTATGTGGATTGAAACATAACTATGACTTTTGCTTTCTATTGAGCCATACCATCACTGCACCAACCAACATTTAACAACAATTGCTCATTGAATTGTGTTTGTATAACCCCTCCAATTGGCATCTGCATTCCCATTAAGCATAAAATAATCTTCACCATATGCATTGAGGCCAACCCTTGCAATTTCTTTTAAGATCTAAGTATGAATATTTAGTTTAGAATTAAATCAACTAAGCTTGACAATAACAAAATTTATATCAAGTCTTATACGCAACCATGATATAGATATGGTTTCCAATTAGACACTTAGATACAATCTATCATCCATATCTTTGGATGGGTTATCATTATTATGCAAAATCAGATATTTTCCCATTGGAAAATCAATGATTTTGCAAACTATCTTGGAAAATTTCTTTAGTGCCTTTGAAATGTATCCTTATGGGATTAGAATATTAAGTCCTCTTTTACTATCTTTATTGATTTTTAGACTCTAACAATAATTGGCCTCCCCATAATTCACCATCTCAAGCTTGTACATAAGCTCCCATTTTACTATGCTTTATATGATCTTTGTTATCATTGATAAGCAACATATAATCAAAATACAAAACAATAATAATGAATCAATGTTCAATTATTTTAATGTTAATGTTATTGTTTACCATAAACAAAATCAAGGTCACAAAGAAAAGAATCCATTTTAACATACCACAATCTCGATGTTTGTTTTAAACCATACAATGCCTTCTTTAGTTTTTCATACCAAAAGTTTCGAGCCTTTGACTTCAAACCCTTACGGTTGTTGCATGTAATTTTTTTAAGATAAATATCCATGAAGACAAAATTATTGGACATAAATTTGGTGTGCCTCAAGGTTATATGTAGCTGCAAATGATAATAATATCATTACATTAGTTGTTTTTACAATTGAAGAAAATATTTCAAAATAGTCTATTCCCTCAACTTGGAAATAACATTTTGATACAACTTTGGTTTGCACCTACCAATAGTACCTTTTCCCTTAGATATGATTTTATAGACCCACTCACAACTAATGCCTTTCTCCCTTCTAGAAGTAGAGTCAAGTCCAATGCCTTATTTTTCAAGAGGGAAGCATATTCCTTCTTCATAACCCTTTCCCATTCCTTGCAATTCTCATTAGCGCCACCTTCATGATAATTTTTAGGCTCTACAATAGTTGCTAAAGCACAAACAAGTTGAAAGGCAAATGAATTAAATTCTCTAATCCAAAAACTTAAAAAAACACACATTAATAAAGATATTATGTTTAACTATGCTTGTTAAGTGTCATATTTCTCTGGAATCCCTAGTCAAATAATTTTCATTTGAAACATTTGAGTTCTTAAACTTAGAATTACGAGCTTGGTCTTGTTTTTCACCAAATATAACATGTTATTAAGTAGCCATCCATTTCCAACTATCATGTTGAAAGTGGTATGAAGCATGGAAATGGTTGTAACTTTTATCTTTAAAATATTTATGTGGCTTCTTTCGACTTTGTCCTTATGTCCCTAGCCCACACTAGGATCTTGCAGTACTATACAACTCTCTCTGTTTTGTTTTTTTAAGACCATTTTTGTTTTAAGCTTGAAATTTTGGAAAATCTTTGTTTTCTACTTGAAGTCTAGATTTTCTTTATCCAATAATGTTGTTTTCAAAACAGAGAAACAGAGAATGATGATGACAACAACTTAATAAAATAATGTTTTGTTAGGATTTTGGGACTATGTTGGAACCTAGCAACAATATAGTTAAAAAATGCATCTTTAAATGAAAATATGTTATCACTCATATCTTTTCCTATTGTATACTGCATCTCATTTTTGTAAGTAAATGCAGTACTTCTACATGATCGTCTTTTCATATTTCTAGATAATCTCAATCTTTCTTGATCTTTTTCTATTGTACATTTTGTCTTATTAATATACATAAATAGATTACTTTTACCTTAATCTTCTTTTTATTCCCAATTTTTATTAATCTTCCAATTAATAATGTCCACTAGTTCAAATATTATCCTAAACAATATTCTATCTTCATGCTTGTGCAATTCTTGAACATTAATTAATGTTGTTAATAATGGGAGTGCTTGGGTTAATATGATTAGCTACCAATTTTGGAAACTTTTCCGTATTCTGTTTTCATGACAATATCTTTAGCATCAGAATTATTTATTATTTTTAAATATTCATTATTTTAATTATTATTTAAAGATATATTTTTACAATAATCATTATTATTAAGCAATAAAAAAAATACTCATCAACATGATATCCTAGATCAGATATTGTACTTACGTCGAGGTGCAACATGTTTCTTTAATCATTAAGAGATTGCTCCAGTGTCTCAAATTAATATCAGTGTTAAGGATGTCTTTGGCCTTTCTCCGTGAAGGTTTTGTGGGTGGTTCAACGTATTTCTCTACATGCTTTATATTCCCCAACTCTAGGGAACCCTAAAACTCCAAAAAAAAGACTTCAAAGCTTTTAGAACTTTCCCCAACCCCCATTGCAGTGTTCACTAAAAAGGTAATGTCCCATACAGTTCCAAAGCTCCCATGAACGTGTGAATCATTACAATGGTTTCCCACCTCTCACAAAGGGTTCCAGTATAACATAGTTATTAATGATTGAATTTATTCAAAAATCTACAAAGGTAGAAGGCTTGACCACAAAGATCCATTTGCGGCTTTAAAAGTGAATATTGCAACATATTTGTAGCTAGGCGAAATCCTTATAGTGGGTGATTTCAATGCTAGGACTGCAAGTGAGCAAGCTACCATTCTTTTTTGTAAAGATGATTGTGACCCTATTTGGCTTACAGAAGAAAGTAATCATCAGTGGGAAAGAATTTCAGAGGACAAGGGCTGCAACCTCTTTGGTGAACAATTGCTTACTCTATGTGGGGCCTTTGATTTAGTCATTTGTAATGGTTTGAATAGATGGGCAAAGTCTGGGAATTTCACTTGCAATACTTACAATGGAGCAAGTGTGGTAGATTATGTAATTTGTTCGCATGGTTTGTGTGAGAAAATGGAAGAAGTTTTGGTTGGAGATTAGCTGTGGGATTTGAAATCAGATCACAAGCCAATTTATTTATGTTTCTCTTGGATTGGAAAGAAACGATTAGAGTAAAAAATTCAACATGTCCAACAAAATCTCCCATAGGGCATAATTCTTTTGACCCCAGAAAATTGTAATACCTTCAAAATGATGCTAGAGAGACTCTTTGAGAAGGAGAAAATTACAATTCATAGCCTTCATAGTCATGAATTAACACATTTAATTCAATTCGCACTTGCAAAATGCAAAAGAACAAAAATTAAGAAGTCTGAAACCAATTGCTTTCCGGTTAATGCTTGGTTTGACGAGGAATGCAAAAAGGCAAGGAGAATGTGGAAAGAGTCAAACAAGGATAACATAAAGCTCAAATCTTACAAGTAGTTATTAAGCAAGAAAAAGGTTGATTTCATGGTTTCAAGGAGGGAAGAACTAATCTTCCTTGGGAAAAATAATCCCAAATTATTTTGGAAGGAGCTCCAATCGAAAAAATTACAAATTGGAAATAATATTATAGCTTCTAAATGGTTTGACTATGCAAGACAATTCTATGAGTAGGTTCCCAAGGTTTACCCCCCCTCCCCTTGGTCAACATTGATATTGAACTCTTCATGGTACAAGAGGTAGAGCTGGGTATCAAGAAGTTGGGTGTTGGAAAAGAAAAAGACTTAGCTGAATTCAAGCAGAATATCTAAAGTGGGGCTCAAAGATTCTTGCACCTCACATTACAAAAATCTTCAACAACATCATACAACAAGGGCTTCCCACACACTGGACAACTAGTCTGGAAATACCTCTTTTCAAGAGCGGTGACATCAATAATCCCTCCAATTATAGGACTATCATGATAAACCTTTTGTTTGCAAAGCTATTTGGAAGCATGCTAGAAAAAAAATTTAGCAAGTGGGCAGAAGAAAGAGATAAGCATGCTAAAGGGCAAGCAGGTTTTAGACCTAAACATTCCACAGTTGATCATTGCATAACTTTAAGGCACATCGCTGAAAAAATTTGGGAGAAAAAGGAAGAAGTCTTTTGTTGCTTTGTTGATTTCAGAAAAGCGTTTGACTTGGTTCCTAGGGATAAACTTTGACAGAGAATGGAGGAACTTGGGGTTCCTAAGCATTTGAGAGCAGTTGTGCATAGGCTGTATGAAGAGGTGAAAGTCAAAATTAGAACTTCAGCAGGCATTTCTAAAAGTTTTAGAAGCGATATCAGGGTCAAGCAAGGTTGCCCACTGTCTCCTACCCATTTTGGTTTATATATCGACAAGCTTGAGGAGTGGTTAAATTCGCAAGGGGGTGATGGCATCTATTTGTGCAAGTTTGTTATAAGGCTTCTTTTGTATGCAGATGACCTTATTCTGATTGCTAAATCAGCTCTTGGTTTGCAAGAGCACTTACTATCCCTTGAGCATTTTTCTAGAAGTGTGGGGATGCAAGTCAATATCAGCAAAACAAAAGTAGTGGTCTTCTCTAA
Source organism: Pinus taeda (assembly GCA_000404065.3). NCBI lineage: Eukaryota > Viridiplantae > Streptophyta > Pinopsida > Pinales > Pinaceae > Pinus > Pinus taeda. The sequence continues at coordinate 30,976 of APFE031021519.1, forward strand.
GAAAAGAAAACATAACCAACATAAGTTCTACTTTGAAGGCAACATTCTGGAAGAAGTTTCGGATTACAAGTACCTCGGAATTGACTTCAACAAAAATCAAAGCTAGAATGGTTGTAGAAAGAAAAGAACTTTGGGGGGTTGGAAAGCATTTTATGCTATTCAAAATAGGTGCAGAGAGGTATAGTTATGGGACTGGAAGACCACTCAAACTCTTTTTGGGCTTCTAGTAATTCCGATGATTCTCTATGATTGTGAACTGTGGGCTAGCAGTGCCTCCGACATGCAGTGGAGACAAATTGAGAAAATTCAGAAGCGTTTGATTACAAACAAATTTAAGATTAAAAGTGCAGTTCCTTATGATATATTGTTAAGTGAAACTGGGATGCTCCTATTGAAGCAAATGCTATCGTGCGAGTCATAAGGTATTTAAAAAAAATTGAGCAAATGGAAGAGGGTAGATGGCCTAAGGTTGTCTTTAATGATAGATTGTGCAAGAGCAAAAAAACTTGGATGCAGCGAAATAACAAATGGTTTAGTAAATGGGGTATTTGCTTGAATGCGTGTCCCATAAACAACAAAGAGATAAAAGCTTTTGTTATGGAAAAGTTCCTCAAACGTACTTGGGATAAGGAGCTAAGAAGAAAGAAAAATTGCTATATTGAAGTGTTTAATCCCACTCATAATCATCAACCAAAAGCATACATAGAGGCCAATATCTCTTGGAGAGCCAAAATTCTTATTGTTCAGTTAAAGACTAATTCTCATCAACTCCTTTGTGAAACCAGGCGTTGGAAAAGGCCAAAGGAAGTGTGGGAAGAAAGGGTATGCATTTTTTGTTATTCCGGAAAAGTGGAAATAGAAAAACATTTCATTAGAATGTGAGGCCTTCAAAGACAACATGGAAAGTTATGTAGATACGCTAGCAGCTAGCTCTTGGGATAATCTATTTAGCGGGGGGTTTGTCGAGAAGCTGAAAGCATTTATTATGAAGCTTCACAAAAAAAGGGCCAAATACATCAAGCACATGAAGAAACAATTTGTCCCATAAGCTATCTTTAACCTCTTAAACGTTAAAATAATTTCTTTCTTTCTTGATAACCATTTATCAAAAAATAATTTTCACTCCCTAACTTTCTTATACCCTCCTTAAACTCACCTTAAGCATCTGTCAGATTCTCGCACGATGGTCTTCATTCTCGATCTCAAAATAAAATTTCTAACCACCCATAACATTTCACTTTTCTATGCACACAAAATGTTGTAATCTTGCAGGGCGTACTCAAATGAATCGAGGAGCTCGCCACAGTATCAAAAGCGTTGGCAATCACCCGCCATCACCCTATACCTGCCTGTACTCATTAATACAACTCCATCTCTCTTTCATCATGCAAATGCAAATGTGAATATAACACCGATGATGGCAATTGTGTATGCCATTCTGTATAAACATGAACGTGTTAGCATGTAAAATTGAGAAATGGAATCCTTGTAATCTGATGAGCAAGTACTTTATCTCTGCCGCTGCTTCAACTGAACAACCCAACAACTACAACTACTGCAGTAGCAATCTCCCTGGGCATAACCTATTGGATGTTCCAGTTAATGAACTCAACCATGACAATGGCTATAGGTATGACTATGCTTCTCTGCTGCAGGGCCGTGGCAACATCAAATCGGTCAACCAAGTTCATACCCACATCCTCATAACTGGACTTCACCAAGATGTGTTTTTGGGAACCAAACTTGTGAGCCTGTATACCAACTATGGTAGTGTACAGAGCGCACGCCTAGTCTTTGACAAGATATCCGAACGAAATGTGTTTTTGTGGAACTCCATCATCAGATGTTATGCCAGGATTGGGCTCTCCCAAGAAGCCATTGTGCTTTATAACCAAATGCTAAGCGCAGGAAATGGCATACAACCAGACAAATTCACTTATCCCTTTGTACTGAAGGCATGCGCTGCCCTATCGGCTCTGCAACAAGGACAAGAGGTTCATCAGCACATACTCACAAGTGAATGTGTTCTTGAATCCCATGAGGTTGTGGGTACTGCTCTAATAGATATGTATGCGAAATGCGCAAGGATAGAGATCGCTCGACAACTGTTTGATAAAATGTCGACAAGAAATATGGTGTCATGGAACGCAATGATTGCAGGATATGCCCAGAATGGTTATGCCAATGAGGCTGTGGTACTTTTTGATCAGATAAGGCAGATAACAGATGTGAAACCTGACTCTGTGACCCTGGCAACTGTTCTTCGGGCATGTGCCCATTTAGCAGACCTGCAGAAGGGCGAGGATATCCATCGCTACATTATTAACAATGGATTTCAGTTAGATGTCTCTGTAGGGACTGCCCTTGTTTCTATGTATTCCAAATGTGGTAGTATGGACTTTGCGCGCCAATTGTTTGACGACATGTCTAAAAGAGATGTAGTTTCATGGAATGCTATGATTGCAGGTTATGCCCAAAACGGGCTTGCCATTGAGGCATTAAAACTATATTATCAAATGCAAGTTTTGGCTGTGAAACCTGACTCGGTAACCATGCTGAGTTTGCTCACTGCATGCTCTCGTTTATCGGTCATGCAACATTGCAAATGGATCCATGCTTACATTCTCAGAATGGGATTCGATTCAGATGTTTCTGTGTGCAATGCGCTTATGGACATGTATGCAAAATGCGGGAACATAGATCTCTCACGCCAATTGTTTGACAGAATGCCTGAGAGAAACGTGGTTTCATGGAGTGCAATGATTGCGAGATATGCCCAGAATGGGAATTCAAATGAAGCCTTGAGACTCTTTCAGGAAATGCAACTGGTAGGGGTGAAACCTGACTTGGTTACTGTGATGAGTGTGCTCCCGGCATGTGCCCATTTAGCAGCTCTGCAACAAGGCAGAGACATCCATGATTATGTTATTAGGAATGGGTTTGAATCAGATGTTTCTGTGGGGACGGCCCTTGTGGATATGTATGCTAAATGTGGGAGCCTAGAAATGGCACGCCAAGTGTTTGACAAGTTATCTAAAATAGATGTGGTCTCATGGAATGTGATGATCGCAGCATATGGGATGCATGGGAAAGGTGAGGATGCAATTGGACTGTTTTCACAAATGCAACAAACAGGAACCAAACCAGACCATGTCACCTTCACTTGTGTTTTGTCTGCATGCAATCATGCAGGTTTGGTAGACAAGGGGTGGCTCTATTTCAACTGTATGAGTCAGGACCATTGCGTCACTCCCAGGTTAGAGCATTATGCATGCATGGTTGACCTTCTCAGCCGTGCTGGGTACCTGGATGAGGCATTGGACTTTATCAAAAGGATGCCAATAGAACCTGATGCTGGTATTTGGGGAGCCTTGCTTGGGGCATGCAGAACTCACTGCAATCTCGAGATGGCAAGATATGTCTCTCAACGTCTTCTTGAGTTGGAGCCAAAAAATGCTGGCAATTATGTACTCCTTTCAAACATCTTTGCTTCAGCTGGAAATTGGGATTCTGTCGCAAAAATGAGAACGATGCTAAGAGGTGAAAATCTCAAAAAGATTCCTGGATGCAGCTGGATTGAGATCAATAACAGGGTTCATGAATTTCATGTGGGAGACAAATCACACCCTGAGTCAGACAAGATATATGCAGTATTGGAGGGCCTGGCTGGACGGCTAAGACAGGCAGGATATGTACCTGACAAAAGACACTAATGTTCTATATGGGTTTAGAAAGAATATTTTGAATTTTCTCTGTAACCAGAAGTGGGAACTTGGGAATTGGTTTATTTTTTTATTAATGTGAAAACCTGCAAGCCCTACATCCCACATTTACTCTTGGTGGTAACTACTGGAGTTCTGATACATTCATGTTTATAAGATTGTGGCCTTAGGACTCAGAAGTTATGTGGGCATAAGCAAACCTTTCAGAGTTCTGTCTAATTCTTTTGGAGATTATTGATTACTTTCATCAAAGCTGGAGTTTAAACTTGACTTTCAACAATCCTGTATATATTACTTGCCTTGGCTGGGCAAACGAGGTTCAGCTCCGGCGGGGCATACGTTCTGTCTAATTCTTTTGGGGATTATTGATTACTATCATCAAAGCTGGAGTTTAAACTTCACTTTCAACAATCCTGTAAATATTACTTGTCTTGGCTGGGCAAACGAGGTCCAGCTCCGGCGTGGCATATGTTTGGCATTTGTCTTCCAAACATTGAGGAAGTGAAGGAATTATCACTTGTAAACCCAGGCCATAAAGTGGCGATGTACTAAGATTCTGCCATATTGGTCTCTACAGAACTTTTTGGTGTTTATTAAATTTTTTAAATTATTATTATATATATATATATATAATATAATATATTTTTTTTTCCCTTAGAATTTTTATATATTAATATGGTAGAGAGGTTGTAATGAATGTGTTATTTAATGTAATGTCTTGTTTAATATTTGAACTCATTAAATACATTAAAAAAAATAATATTATAAACTATAATTATAATTAATAATTAAATTAGTTTAGATTCATTTTAATTTTGGATTTAACAAATATGCAGCGGCGAGCAAGATAGTTGCGGCAAGCGGCGTTGGAGTGAACCCTCATGACAAACAGCGGCAAGCAGGGACGTGCGGCGAGCAGTGTGGAGAGAACCCTCGCGGCGAACAGCGGCGAACGGGGGTGGTGTGTAGAAGTGGTAGGGGCGGAGCAGGAGCCCGAGCAGGAGGGAGAGCAGGGGTTTGAGCGTAGGAGGGCGTACATCAAAGGTGAATAGGGGAGAAGCGAGTTCAGGAGCGGCGTGCAGGGAGGAGCGTAGTTAGTTTTTGTTCTCTTCTGGTCTTTCAGTCTTCTCTTAGCGGGGGCGAGGTGGCTCCCCTTGCCGCCTTTGCCCCCGGGGACAACTCTGCTCTGGTGGGTCTTCTCCTTCTCGGCTGCAGTTAAGTTTTTTCAGGCCACGACATTTCCTTTGGAGCGTTGAGGGAACAATGGTGCTTCTGCCCTGCTTTGTGCCGCTTCTATGGGGGTCTCCGTTGGTCTTTTCTGCGGGGAGATGGAGGTTATGTGGCAGCGTTTCTCTGTTTCTTGTCCGATTCAGGTGGAGAGTTTTGAGGGGGCGGGGAAGGAGTGGCTTTTCTTGCTGCTCTCTTCCTCTTTTCGTGCCTCTCCTTCCTTTTTGGGCGGACAAATCTTGTTGCCCATTCTTCAGATGCATCTCTGCTTGGTTTTCTGGTGCTTCTTCTGCACCTTATAGTTGGGTTGCCTTGTCTGGGGGGCAATATTAATCCTTCGGGGTTTTATTTGAGATCTGTTTTTACAGATTTATGCTGATTTGCTTGTGGCTCAGTCCACGTATCTGCATTTGCTTTATGCAATTGCTATATGTAATCATCTTATATCACTGTTTTGGCATATGCTTCTTGCATTTTGCTATATGTAATCTTCATATATGAATATATTATGCTTTTTTTCTTCTGAAATCTAAAACTTGTAAATATTTTTAGAGTGAAAATAGATTTGATCTCTATTGATATTAATGATTAATGATGAATCTAAATCGATTTAAAAATTAATAAATGTTCCACTATATTAAATATAATTAAATATTTAACTTTCCTATCATAATTTAATATATTAAAAATAAATAACTAAATACGCAAGTATATTAAAACATATTAAATTAGTCGAAATTCAATATAAAGAACCGTGCAAGTAATTTATTAACTCCAAGTTATTCTTGGAAAATCATGGCATTTGATCGTAGTGATGGAGGTGGATTCCAAGAGATGCATCTATTTATTTATTTCAAATATTAATAGAATTCATTTAGTCTTTTTAAATAAGAATTTGAAATGGTAAGAGAATATGGATAATAGAATTATAAGATAAAAGAATATAATAATAAATATAAAAGATAAGAGAATATGGATAGTAAAATAAAAAAGATAAAATAATATGGAAAAAAAAAGAAAAAAATAGATAGTTGAAAAAATATAAAATTAAAAATAATATTAATTTAAAATTATAAGAAATCTTATAAAAATTTAGATGCAATGTATATATAAAATTTCAAATGTAATTTTTTTAAAAAATAAATTATAATTTTCATTAGAAGTGAAAATTACATATTAAATGCGCATGTATAGCACAAAAAACACAAGCATATACCAAGAAGTTGTCTAAGTTTGCACTGATGGTCCTAATTGTCCTCATATATATATCCATACATATATCCAAAAGAAATGCATTATTATAGCAACAAACATAGTAACTATCCTAAAAAAACCAATAGAGACTTTGCTGAGCATATTAAAAATAAATAACTAAATGCCCAAGTATATCAAAATATATTAAATTAGTCCAAATTCAATATAAAGAACCATGCAAGTAATTTCTTAACTCCAAGTTATTTTTGGAAAATCATGAAATTTGATTTTAGTGATGGAGGTGGAGGCGGACTCCAAGAGATGCATCTATTTATTTATTTCAAATACTAATAAAATTCATATAGTGTTTTTAAATAAAAAATTAAATGATATAAGAATATGGACAGTAAAATTATAAAAAAAGAAGAGATATGAATAATAAAATTATAAAAAAGAAAAAATAATATGGAAAATAAAATTATGAAAAAAATAACATAAATGAAAAAAATTAAAAATTAAAATATATTAATCTAAAAATATTAAAGATTATTTTTTTTATAAAATTTTTGAATGCAATGTATATATAAAATTTTAAATGTAATTTTTTTCCAAAAATAAATTATAACTTTCATTAGAAGTGAAAATTACATTCTGAATGTGCATGTATAGCACAAAAAATTACAACTACATATGGTTGTACCAAGAAGTTGTCTAAATTTGGATTGTAATAAAAAAAACCAATAGAGACTTTGCTGAGAATTTAGTAGAGATATATAATTAGAAAGAGAAAAAAAAATAAATAACATTGATCAATGCCTAAATTGTATGCCCTCTATGAAGGGTGAGTGGCATAATCCATGTTCTTGCTCATTTGTGTGTTTCGTGACATGCCATGTGCCCATCACTGTGTAGCACCCTCCTTAGATAAGGAGTCAATTACTTTGTTTCTTTCCCTTAAAATGTGGCAACGAGCGATAACATCAAAAAATTGCTTTAACAATTTTATCTCCTCCAATATGGGATTGAGTGTGTGCATGTGGCATCTATTAGTTTCGTTGAACCAATTAATAACAATTTTTGAATCCCCAAATATCTGAATTCAACGAACTTCCATTTTGATGGCAAACAACATAAGCAATTTTAGACTCATAAGTTCAACAAAATTATTAGTGCCTTGTCTCAGTCCACTTTTCATCATAAAATAATGGTTTTGTGACAAGTGTAGAACAATCTCGCCCCCACAAGCTCCTTCGACAAAAGATATGCCATCAAAATATGCCTAGGGAAATGATAAATCGATGGATTCCTCTGAGATGATTCGTGAGTGAGGTGGAGAGTCAAAATCAGAAACCAAGGAAAAAATAGCTAAAGTATGAGCAACAACCTTATCTGGACTTGATGTCTTGTCTTGAAAGACCTCTGCATTTCCTACAAGCCAAATTCCCTAGGAAATTAGTAGGGGAAGACATCTGATATTCTTTGGGTTAACAAAGTTCCACCAATTCTTCCACGCATGCAAATATGAATCACCCTGCCATTAAAATGTAATACCCAAAGAAGTTCGAACAAAAGACCATACTGCTAGAGCAAAAGGGCAAAGAAGGAAGATGTGTCTTACAAATTCCTCTGAGTTTTTACATAAGGAACCTACCTCGGTCCTATGATGTCTCACTTGATTAGATAGTCCCCTGTAGGAACTCAGTTTTCCAAAATGCACCATTGGAAAAGGCGAGCTTTTGTAGGACATTCTAATTTCAATCACTTTTTCCACTACCATGAGAGATTTGCAAGTTTCCTATCCTCAATGAGGAAGACCAGATGGGGCACACGCCAAAACCAAAAAATCTTCTCTATCCCTTATATGAACATGACAAAATTTAAACTTGTTGTATATCGATGACATTGATCAGCACAATCCTTCAGAAAGTGAAGTTTTTAAATAAAGTACCATCCCTAATCCCAAATTGATGTACTATCAAAATTCACTATCTGAACCAAAGTGTGCCTCCCATATGCCAGAAAAACAATTAATAAACTCCAAAGAAAAGTAATAACTTGTGCCACTTCCAATCCATAAAAATTAAAATGTAATAAAAATATAAAATTAAAAATAATATCAATTTAAGATTATAAAGTTAAGTTTCTATAAAAAATTTAGATTTGGCAATATAACATATTAAAAATGATTTACCAATTTTATGATAGATACAATTAGAATATAAATATTAAGTTATAGAAATATTTAGGTTTAAGTCAATTTCAATTTAATTCCCCACAAATTATATATCTTGATATTTTTAGACTTTTTAAGTTATTAGATTAAATACATGTGTAAATACATTTAAAAGAATAGAATTATTTATTTCATTTAGTTAATTTTGATTATGAAGTTTTTGTATATAAAAATAAAGAATAAGTATATAAAAATAAAATAAATATTTTTATTAAATAAATAGAATTAAAAAATATTAATATATAAATATTATGCTGAAGATATATTTATGGATATTATTAATTCGTAAATAAGCTTTCTTACAATACCATGGACCAATACCATGACTTATTAATACCACATGCTCAAAAAGCATAACTTATTTCACAATCAAAATATTTTATAACAATATAACAAGATTCTTAATCATGGATATTTACCTTCACTTTGTCATTGATATTATGAACTTGTGAATAGGCTTTGTTACAATAGCATGAGCTAATACCATGGCTTATCAATACCACATGCCAAAAAATGATAACTTATTTTACAATCAAAATATTTTATAACAATATGACAAGATTCTTACACACCCACTTTACCATGGATATTATTATGTGTAAATAGGCTTTCTTACAATACCATGGGCCAATGCCCTAACTTATTCATACCAAATGCCAGAAAACCACAACTTATTTCACAATAAAATATTTTATTTTAATTTAATTTTATAACATTTTTTAATTGAAGCTAAAGAGGAAAAAGGGTAAATTAGTTTTGAGATATATCTAAACCCTCTATCCTTTGGACTACTAAAAATATCCCATAGAAATTAAATTAAGGTTTTAATCAAATTAAAAATGAGAATACTTTTATATTTAAAGATGTGAAATTTATATAATACAAATAGTATTAGTAAGAACCAACATAGATCCATTTTAAGTAAGTGTCCAAGTGATGACAACAAGCAAAGTGAAGGGAAGAGGGGGGAGGCCGAGAGAGAAGGAGATAGTGACAAAGCTAGAGAGAGAGAGAGTGATGGGGGAGACGAAGAGAGGGAGGTGGGGAGAGAGAGAGAAAAAAAAAAAGACATAGAGAGATATATGTGGAGCGAGCGAGAAAAAAAGAGACATAAAGAGATATATGTGGAGAGAAAGATGGAGTTACAAGAAAGAAAGAGAAATGTCTCATCATAAAGCTAACCATTATACCTTATTCGAAGTTGGAATTTCAAAACAAAAGTATTTGTCAAATTTGATATTTTCACACATCTTAATCTGTTTTTACGACTTCAGCAAAATCTGTTTTTACGATTCAGCAAAATATTTTGAATGAATTTTGGAAAATTTTAAATAATATCAACGAATTTTGGAAAATTTTAAATAATTCAAATTTGCCAGTGAAATTCCATCCATGCACATTATGTTGCAATATAAAGATAACGGCAAGGTGCATTATTGTGTAAAAGGTATTCCCCTTTTCTTTTTTCGGGTTTTAAGCCAATTTTGTAGTGGGGTCACTGGTGAGCCTAACATTCACTGTAACATGGTAAAAGTCCAAACAACACTAAACGTTATAATGACATTAAATGTCTCCATGCCCTACCATTATCACGGGAATCAATATTCCGAAGGATAATGTCTCGCAATGTATTATTTTGTTTTCAAAGGCCAACAACCCTGACCCATGTTATATCATTATTAACTTGTTTTTTGGGAATCTTTTTAATTAATTTAATAATAAACCTTTGTAAACTACAACATGGATAATTCCAAAATAAAAAATGTAAATATGCAAAACATTCAACTTATCAAATTATTATAAAGTTTCTAACATTTACTTAACCGTAATCCAAGTTAGCATTATGATCAAGAGAGGAAGTCTCCACGAAAATTTCCATATATATATATCTAGTAGATTTATTAATTTTAAATTGAGGTAGTAAAATTAATGATAATGGAATGATTGTATTAGTTGTAAAGATAGTTATTACCATTTGAGATTTATCTTAATTTGAATTTATCAAGCGTCGAGAG
>APFE031021532.1:0-12659 GCA_000404065.3 Pinus taeda
ACATCCCTTTCTCACAACCTAGCTTAGTGGAAAATTCTTAATTGCTTTTCACTGGTTGTTTGCACTCCATCATCACAATTTAAAGTTTGTTTCATGAAGTATCTAAATGGCCCTGTAACTCCAGTTGCAACAAACTTCAGGATTTCAAGAAACCAACAGCCACAGACTCCATTGCCCAATGGACTAATTTTACCTGCAGAACTACATTCCAAAGCTTTCAGAAAACATTCTCCCAACCAAACATAAACCAAAAACCATCACTTCATAACTAGCCTAAAATCTCCATAGAACAGAGACAAACCTTAAAGAGAGAGCCCTCTCTGATTACAGCTGGGCTAGAAGCTGTAGTCCAAAGATTGGTTAGTGGTTACCCCGGCCGTATTCCCTTGGGAGTCATAGGGAACAACCTGGGTGTTAACATAAATGGCGACTCCACTAGGGACTCTTTAGGGTTTAGAAAAAAACTGTATATCTGCTAAAGTTACACTTAAAAACTGAATATCAATCAAGAAGCCTTCAAAGTTGTTTCTGTACCAACACCAATAGCCTCAAGGAAGAGTTGATTCAGTTAATCTTCACACTCATTTTAAGATACTATAGCCTTTTCAAAAATCTTGTTTAGTCCTTCCAAGATACAGATTTTCCTAAAAAACTCAAAAAGACTAGCTTAGAAACTGGCTCCCAAGAAGAAGCTTCGGTACGCTAGGGCATATCCTGATCCAAACCCCCCTGCTGTCTTTGAAAATCCTAACACAATCCTTAAATTTATCAAGAAGCAGCAAGGGCCAGACAAGCTTGCTGACTTAAGTCCAGAGACAGTTCACCCCAACCCCATCTCCACTCCAATCAAGGTTCTTTTTCGGTCCACCCCCAATTCCCCTAGCTCTCCATCCACATCTCAAAGCCCTCCTCCAACATCCTCATCCCCCACACATACTCCCTTGACCAACACTCTAGGCTCTGCTATACCTGTTACCCCTGTGGTACCCATTGTTCCTTTTATCCCAGTCGTCCTTGTCAATCCTCCAAACATCGTGAATATGGCTATGAGATATGCACCTCTGCAACTACCTGCTAATCCTGCAGCTTACCTCAGGATTACCAAGCCAAAATCTCATATTTTGACTCCATTGGCCCTTACTCTGCTATTCAGCATGCTAAGAGGATGCAGGATCATTTTGAAAACTATGGGATAGATGATGAAAGTGTGAGGATGAGAATTTTTGTCCAAAGCTTAATAGGTGATGTCAGAACTTGGTTAAGGTCACTTCCTGCAAATACCATTACCACCCCTGATGAGCTTTACCAAGCCTTTACCAACAGATGGGAGAAAAAGAAGGATCCCCTGCACATACTTGGTGAATATGACATGATTAAGAGAGGTCCTCAAGAGACAGTGTTGGAGTATTGTGCTAGGTTCAATAATGTATACAATGCAATACCCAAAAACTTAAGACCTCCTCCTGATTTAGCCTTATACAAATTCCCTGATGGGTTTGACCCTGACATGGCCTATCAACTGAAAGAAAGAGCCCCTCAAACCCTTGAAGAAGCACAAAAGGTTGCTGTCACAGTTGAGGCAAACCTAATTGCTAAGAGGAACAGGGCAAGATTGGAAAAAAGAGTTGCCTTCAAAGAGGAACCCTCAGCCTTTGACCAGAAATTGGACGCAATAATATCTGGTATGAAGAGGTTGGGGGACAGAGTGGAATCTGTGGAGAGAAAGTCATCATGGGAAGCACCACAAAACAACCCTAACAGAAATCCAAACTTTAGGAGAAACCAAAACCCTAATATGGGCAAGGCTAATCCTGATCCATAGATGAGACCTCCATTCTAGGAAAATTATGCTGAAACATCCACTTCAGATGAGCAAGTGGATGACACCCACATTCACCTAATGGGCCTTGATGATGAGCACCAAGTTTTCCTAAGTCAAGAAGATCATGAAGATGAGGGCATTAAACAATTCCAAACCAAGTCAGGTGAGTCATTTGACTTCAAACAAGGCTATGACACAGCTGTTTATGAAGTTCACAAACAATACAAACTAAGAAGTAGAACTATAAACATAACACATCTGGAAACAACAAAGGATAGACTTCAGCCCAAAAGTGCCATAGTAACAGAACCAATGAAAACAAATGATTCACTCACAAAGGAAGTAACCATTGAAGAAGTTACTGAACAACTTCCCTCAACACAAAAGCCACTAGCTGCATCATCTTTACAGCCTAATCCAACAAAAGTTCCACAAGAGATGAATGAGAAACAGAAGTCCCAAGATCAAGTTGAGGATCAAAAGGAAACCTTACTGAACAAAGAAAAGATGGTCACCCACAATACTAGGGTTCAGATTGAAAAACCTTTTGATTTTGAAGCTGAAGTTGGCAAACTAAAAATAACCATTCCTCTTGCAGAACTAGCCAAACATGACATCTACAAACAACAGATTAAGAAGTCCCTCCAACTCACTCAAGACAAAGACAATGTCAATGTCTTGGATGACACCCCAAAATTGTTGTTTGGTCCAGAGGTTGATGGAAAAACAACAGGCACGGGGATATTACCTTTTTATGTCAGCTTGCATATCCATGATAAGATACTACACAATGCAATGTTTGACTCAGGTGCCTCTCATAACCTGATGCCAAAATCAGTCATGGAAAGGCTGAATCTAGATATCACTAGGCCATATAAGGACCTATTCACATTTGATTCCAGCCAAGTTAAATGTCTAGGCTTGATAAAAGACTTGTTTGTATCCCTGGTCCAATACCTAAATAAAACAATCTTGATGGATGTTGTTGTTGCTGATATCCCACCCAAATATGGAATGTTATTGTCAAGATCATGGGGGGCTAAACTTCAAGGGTCCCTTCATTAGACATGTCATATGCCACAATCACAGTCTTTGGTCAACCCAAGAGACTATATAGAGAGTCACTCATGAAATACATGGTCAGGACTGAAGAAAAGCCTCAAAACTTCCCCATATATGCTATCCATTCTGACATAGACTCATATATCCGTTTCAATGACAATACAGGTTACACAAATAATGAAGAAATCCAGACAATCAAAACAGATCAGCATATCAATAAAGGAACTCCTGACATAGAAACATGGGTTGAGCCAAAAGATGAAAGTGTTCAAGAGAAAAAATCAAATGATGATGAAACCAAGACACTCAAACAAGATCAGGACTTTAATGAACAAATTGCTGCTCTAGAAACAAAGTTGATCCCATCAAATGAGAAGACTGTTCTAAAGGTCAAACAAGATCAAGAAACTAGACTTCAACTCACAAATCCGGACCACAGAGATATTATTCAACCTCCCCTAGAACAAGAGATCATATGGTTCCTAGAATTTGATGGATCAGTCAACAAATTAGGGGCAGGAGCTGGAGTGTGGATACATAACAAACAAAATAGCCATGCAGAGGGCCGAGCCTATAGACTAAACTTCAGGTGCACTAACAACATGGCTGAGTATGAGGCTCTCTTACTAGGCCTCAAGTTAGTGAGATCCCTACAAGCCATAAGGGTTTCAATCTTGGGAGATTCAGACCTAGTCATCCAACAAGTGAAAGGAAATTTTGTCACTAATGACAAAAGACTGAGATCTTATAGGTCTGCTGCTACTGAGTTACTAAAATCCTTCACTGAATTTCAGATCGCCAAAATTCCTAGGGCTCAGAATCTTCATACTCATAGCTTGGCCACATTTGCAAGTACCTGTAAGCTGCCTTTTGAACCCCATCACTGTTTCACAGCTGAGATAAAATACAGACCATCTGTCCCAAACAATGTCAAGGACTGGCAGGTATTTGATGATGATACACAAATAAACAATTTCTTGACTTTATAGGAAGAGTTTTTAGGTCTAAACATTGACACTGAGACAACAAGTAATTCAAAAAGACTTGTAAAAGCAAGTCAATCACAAAGACTTGGAACAGCAAGTCAATCACAAATACATGGTAAACAAAATAACCAAGCTATATCACCCAAAACAGCTAAGCAAATGCTACATCCTACAACCTTCAACAAACACAACATACAAAGAATCCAACAAAAAAAATGTGAAGAGATAGTTGAATATGAAACTGAAGTGTTACAATTGAAGGACAATTTCCTTCCAATAGGGTTAGCTCCTTTAGAAGACATTTTTGACTCCAATGATGTTCCCAACAAACCAAAATTGCAGCCCCTCAACACTGCCATAGAAGAGCATAACATTGGGACTGTTAGACAACCCAAAGTCATAAAATTGTCTGTTGCACTACCTCCTGACCAAAAGCCTAAATACATTAACCTTTTTAAAGAGTTGCAAGATTTTTTTGCATGGAGTTATGAGGATCTAAAATCCTATGACACCTCTATAATACAACACACTATCCCACTTAAGCCAGATCAAAAGCCCTTTAAACAGAAGTTGAGGAGAATCAATCCTATGCTCCTCCAAGCAATGGAACAAGAGGTACAAAAAATGTTTAAAGCAGGCATTATAGCACCAATTAGATTCTCTGATTGGATCTAAAACTTAGTCCCCACAAGAAAGAAGACTGGTGAAGTAAGGCTCTATGTTGACTTAAGAAACCTGAAACAAGTTTCCTTGAAAGATAATTACCCCTTACCTAAGATGGATCACATCTTGAGAAGGGTAGTGGGGGCCTCAAAGATTTCCTTGCTTGATGGATTCTCAGGCTTCAACCAGATCTTAGTTCATCCTGACGATCAAGACAAAACAGCATTTACAACCCCATGGGGAACCTTTAAATATGTCAAAATGCCTTTTGGGTTGAAAAATGTAGGGCTACATTCCAAAGAGCAATGGACATTGCTTTTGCCAAAGAGATTCATGAATTTCTGGTAATCTATTTGGATGATCTTACACCTTTCTCCAAATCTGACCATGAACATTTGAAACATCTAAAGCAGATATTTACAACTTGTAGGAAATATGGAATTTCCTTAAATCCTAAAAAATCCTTGTTTGGTTTAGAGGAAGGTAAACTGCTGGGTCACATCATTTCTAAAGATGGCATCAGAATCGACCCAGACAGAATCCAGGCCATCTCACAAATGCCTCATCCAAGAAATATAATGGAATTACAAGCCTTTCTGGGAAAAATCAACTTTCTAAGGAGATTTATCCCAAACCTGGCTGAATTAAGCAGATCACTCAATAACATGCTTAAAAAGGATTCAAAAGTAAAGTGGACAGTAGAGGCAAACCAAGCTTTTGAAGGTATCAAGTTTGCCCTCACTCAAACCCTAGTCTTAACCAACCCTCAATTTGATAGGGAATTCATCATATTTTCCTTTGCTTCCCAACACACCATTGCTGCTGTTTTACTACAGAAAGATGACCAAGGAAATGAGAAACCCATTGCTTTCTTTAGTAAAGCTCTTAGAGATGCACCCCTTAAGTACCAGATCATAGAAAAGCAGGCATATGCTTTGGTCAAAGCTATCAAGGACTTTAGGATTTACATCCTATATTCCCATGTGATAGCCTATGTACCAAGCCCAATTGTCAAAGACATACTTACTCAAGAGAACTTAGAGGGTAGAAGAGGAAAATGGATTGCAAACATTCTAGAATTTGATATTGAAACAAAACCTACAAAACTAATAAAAGGGCAGGGTTTGCCTAAATTAATGTCTGAAACAAATTTCCAAGCCTTGGACATCAACCAACTGGACAGTGAACCGGAGCTGGCGACTCCAAAGATCAATGTAGCCTTTGAACAATCCCCCTGGTATTATAATATTTGTTATGTGTTACAAAACCTGTGTGCTCCCCCAGGGCTATCCAGAACCAAGTGTAGGTTCCTAAAAATGAAATCTTTAAAATTCTGTGCTATAGAGGGCAATCTGCTTTGGAAAAACCATGAGGGTATCCTATTAAATTGTTTGATTGAAAATGAAGCTAATAAAATCATGGAAGAATTTCACGCAGGTGATTGTGGTGGACATTTGTATTGGAAGTCCACTGTGGATAAAATACTGAGAGCTGGATACTATTGGCCCACTGTTTTCTCTGATGTCAAGAAATTTACCACCTTATGTCATAAATGTCAAGTGTTTGAAGGAAAGAGACAGTTACTGCCACTACCTTTAAGGCCTATTTCAACAGAGAGACCATTTCAGCAATGGGGCTTGGATTTCATTGGAGAAATCAACCCCTCATCTTCAGCCCAACATAGATGGATTCTAACGGCTACAGACTACTTCACTAAATGGATTGAGGCAATTCCATGCAGACAAGCAAATGATTCCACTATCCTTCAGTTTCTTGAGACTAATATCCTTGCTAGATTTGGATGTCCTGACAAGATAATAACAGACAATGCTGCTGCTTTCAGATCTAAGAAGATGGCCGGCTTCTGTCACAAATTCCACATTACTTTGGGCCATTCTACTGCATACTATCCCCAAGGAAATGGCCTTGCAGAATCATCAAATAAAAGCATGGTAAACATGATAAAGAAGGTGTTGGAAGAAAACAAAAACAATTGGCATAAGAAACTTGTCAATGCCTTATGGGCAGATAGATTAACAACCAAGAGATCAATTGGGGTCAGCCCATATGAGTTAGTCTATGGATTAGAAGCAAAATTTCCTTCATCACTTGGGATCCCTGTTATGAAGCTCCTTCAAGAAAGCCAAGCTGAGCCAAATGATATGCAAAGGAGGGTGAATCAAATTATATGCTTGCAGCAGACCAGAGACCAAGTTTATAACAGAGTTCAAATCCTACAAGAGAAGCTCAAGAAAGCTTTTGATAGAAGGAGCAAGGCTGAAGATTTCAACATGGGTGACAAAGTTCTCAAGTGGGATTCAAGAAGAGAAAACAAAGGAAAGCATGGAAAGTTTGATTCCCTTTGGAGAGTACCATTTATCATCCAAGCAATACAAGGAAATAATACCTACTTTCTTAAAAACCTTGATGAAACTGATTTGGATGAAGGTCCTGTCAATGGAAGGATGCTGAAGCACTATTTTGACTACCTTCCATGAATGCAGTATGGCTGCCCTTGTACATAATTTACTGTATATAGTATTTTCTCTAAGTATGTGAATAACTTGATTTCAAGGATCTTGCAAAAGCAGGAAAGGACTAGACTGCAGCAGGTGTTATAAATGTGTCAGTCTACAATTTTGAGGGTTCAAGGATGAAAAATCTCCAAGTTTTGAAGAAAGAGCCAAGAGGCTAAGGCATGCTGACTTGCTGTTCTTGGTCTTTCAAAAGAAAAACCATCCCCATGTGGAGCCACTGTTGGATACCTATACCGATAGGTTTCATATTTCATGATTGGCAAATTCAAACGCCAAATATGCTCTGCTTTGCTGGTACAAAGATCCCATATTTTCAAAGAAAAGGCAAAGTGTGTACATGCCTTCATATCTATTAAATTTTGATGGATGGTCCAACAGTCTAATCTGGATCATGCCATGTTTCAATTTTTTGTTGTAGAATAGAGAAAGAAATCTGCCCAAACTGTTTAATATTGGTAGATCAGTAGTTAGGCAGAGAAGCTAAGGTTCCCAACTGTTTAAACTGGGCCTTGGAAGAAATAAGGGTAGTGCTAGATAGGGAATTAAAGGAAAAATCCAATGGAAAAGAAAAGGCACATAAAGGGTCTGCAAGTCCAAGTGCACCCTCCAAGAAGAAACAAAAAATGCTAGGCAAAATAGTTGGGTAGGCAGATGGGGTTGCAGAAGTGGTGTTCCTTCCAAGCTGCATTTTGCTAATCAATACAAGGAAATCAACACAATGGAGCATGCCTAACTTCCCTTTTTTCCTTGTTTTTCACTCATTACTAACATCCCTTCACCAGTTGTGTTTATGAAAGAATTCAAGGTTTTATGTTGGTTCTTGTTTCCTTCAAGAGCCACATTTCTTGTGCAAAATTCTTTTCATTTTGATCTACTCCCTAAGCTAAGTTGTTTTCAAATAAACTTAGTGATATCACTCCTCATTCACCTTCTCCCTCCATATTAACCTTTAACTTCTATTATCTAACTCCCTGTGTCACCCTTTCCCTACTATTATAACACCATGGTGTATAAATCCTAAACATTCTATAAATATCCCCCCCTTGGCATTTTAGCCATATAATTCACTACCAGGGAATTAAATTGACATCTGGTCAGTTTAAGAAACCAAGCCTTACCTTTTCTTCTCCTTCAGAACTCATTTACCTATTCAACCTTTCATTTTACCTAAGAAACCTTGGAAAAACCCATTTGCACCCTTTAACCCGCTCAAAAGGCAAAAATACCTTGAAAACCCACTTTTCTGCCTTATCCTAAGTTTGGGGCCTATGTGCGCTTTTATACAAAATTACATCAAAAACCCATTTATTCAAAGTTTTGAGCCATACGCCATTTTTGCAAAGAAATTCATTGAAAAAACCATTATTTTCGCATTATCCTAAGTTTTGAACTATGCGGGACTTTACAAATAAATACACGCAAAAACCATACAAACCCGTTAATATTTACAAGGGTCCCGCCGGGCACAAATCCCATGGAAAATACTTTTTTATTACCCGCCCGATGCCGTATCGTTCAGACAGCTTATCGGCCCGTCGACCGTCCGATCGAGCACTTTTCATCCAACGGTTGACGTGGATATCGGACCGGCCCCGACGTCCGAATGATAGCGTCTGATATCTGTCAGAGGCTGACGTCAGGCCTCGGCCACGCGTCGCCCCCATAGCGTATCGGATCCCCCTCTGACAGATTCCCTTCTGTATCATAAGCGATGCGATATGATACCACTGTGGTTTCTGGTTTTCCGCCAATCCGCTTGCCTGGGTCATCGCCGCATCCGCGCCCCCGTCCACCATTGCTCCACTTGTCCGCCACCTCACCACCCCCGTGGACCACTCATAAGCCACCACGTCACCTGATGACGTCATGCTGATGTCATCTGACCCTGACCCACCCGATGACGTCATGCTGACGTCATCCGAAAAAGGCGCCAAAATCCCAAAAATCCATATTTTGGCCAATTTTTTTGCGTTTTTTGCACTTTTGACAAAAACTTCTGTGATGCCATCTGCATCCATTTTACGTCCAAATTTGCACCAACCTGTTGAATTTCGACCTGGAGACCTTCGGCACGCCAACCCACCTGCACTTGTGACCCGGACTGTCAGTACACCAGGTATTTACCGTTGTTAATCCTCTCTGCGCCTGGTTTTATCTGCAATAAGCTGAAATTCACTTTAAAACACTGAGAAACACATAATTCACCAGCAAATCCCTTCTGCCCAGTTCCCATTGGAAGTTGAAAGCTCGAAATTCATTGGCTAAGCCTTTTCACCGAAGCTTTTTTAACCTACATTCTCTTCGCGCAGTCGTGAACAGGGAAACCGAACCTACACCTCAATTACTAAGAAAGAGTCTGCTAAACACAAGTATTTGCCTTCTCAAGTGTTGTGTGCAGTATTTCAACTGCTGCCATTGACCTTCCTGCCCTCTGTTTCTCAATTCACCTCTTCTTCCAAGAGAAACTCTTTTTCTGTTACTCAGCATAAGTAACACTAATTCACATACAAAACAAGAGTTCTTAAGTGACCATGGAAACTCCAGTAGCACCTATGGCCCTCAATATTGCCCCTTTGAATGCCCCTCAGAGAGAAATGGAGTGGCAAGCTTTAGCAAACCTGGATTACCAAATTGCAGAAGATTTCCTATCACAAAGCAAATTCCACCTCCACCTGCTAAATGAGTTGAAGGCCAAACATGTAGCTGGAACAGACATATTAGGCATCTGGGACTCCTTCCTCCCAATCTTCAAGCTTCCTCAGGTCAACCAATTCCCTGAACTAATTCACCTATGTGCTGAATGTTATGATCCCACTCAAAGAGCTATGCTTGACCCTTCAGGCTCAGTTGTATTCTACATCACCCCTGAGGCCATCAGAGAGATGTTGTAGTTCAAGACTGAGAAGAAATTGGTTCCCCTATCTTTGTTTGATCTGATCAACCAAGGAGCCAAGATGTTGACAGATTCTCAGATCACAAAGCTGAACCAACTGTTTATTAACTCTGATATTGTGCAATACCCTCCTATTTTTCATGGCTACCTCAACCCATTGGGCAGGGACCTTGCAGATATGATCAGTCCCATTCTGGGCTATAACTGAATTGAGTATATTGATGAGATTATATTGGTGATGATGCTCATGTTTTCCCCAGGCAAAGCTCCAATCTGCTATGACTATGCCACCTACATATCAGACAAAATGCATGAGAAATTTATGAACCTATCAAGGGAAAAGGTGTTTAAATACTCCTCTTACATCTACCACCTAATACTATACTTTCAACATGAGAAATTCCCTTTTGGTGTGAACAGGGTGGATGCACAAGGAAATCCAAGGTCAGTAGTGTACTGGGCCTCAGTTTTTCACTGCAGAACTTACTCTCCATACACTTACTGTGAGTTTATAGACCTTTTCATCCACCCAGCCATGTCTCTGTTCATGGGCTCACCTCCTCCAAGACTGACAGATGAGATGCAGAGGATCCTTCAGCTGTCCAAAGTATACAGCATTGGGGATTGGTATCTTTACCAAAACTACACCGTTATCAAAATATATGGTTGTGAGTTTCCCCCATACAGACTGCCCAAGTATGTGCCCATGAGATTGTTTGCCCTTGAATACTTCAGGCAATTTGGGAATGCTGATGTAAAGCACTTTTCAGGTAAAGGCAAGAAGGCACAGCTAAAAGTGAGAAACCAATTGGGCCACTTGGTTTTGAACAAGAGAGAGGAAGGCTGGAAATAAGTTGACAGAATGCTAGAAAGCCTTGGCCTAAAGACCAGTTTCCTCTGGAAACCTTATGACCCAATCACTCCATATCATTAAGAAGGGTCAAATATAGGCTCTCTAGCTATGACCATGTAAGGTTGTGTCACATAGAACAATATGCAAATCAATCAAAATGGAAGAGAGGCACACTAGAGGAACCTATTACACAAGAAGAACTAAATGAGAGAGCAAGAAGAAATCTTCTTAAAATGGCTGACTTGGAACTTCCTGCACAGGTATTCTCTCTTCCAAACCCTCCAGTAGGAGCAGCTGCCTTATCCTCCATAGTACATCAGGAGGCAGTCAAAGCCACAAATCAAGCCTCCAGCACAGGCAAGGAAAAAGAGATGGAGCAAGAATAGGTACAACAAGAACAGGTTCAGCAGTAGCAGCAGGTACATCAGCCAGAAAAGGAGCAGCCAGGGCAAAAAGAACAAAAAGCAGAGGCCCCAATGGTCACTGAGCAGCAGCCAGCACAAATGGTGCCTCCTAGGCAAGAATCAAGAATTGATGCTTCAGTCCTCCAAACCCCACAAAGAGAGGACATAAGCAGGAAAAGGGACAGAGAGACTCCCCTCACTACATCAAAAACTCAAGGGGAGAAGAGGCAAAGGTTAAATCCATTTTCAGAGGAAGAAATGCCAATAGGGAAATCTTCGGGTGTGGGCCTGCCTAGCATGGAGGCCTCAGCAAGTTCCTTCCAGCAGGAACAAGAGAGGGCAGTAGGAGGAGAAGTTAGCTCCTCAAGCCAACAGAGGGAAGGTGAAAAGAGCATCAAGCAGCAGTTCAAGGATATTAAGAAGATAAATGAACCCATAAGGCTGCAATTATACAATCATTTGTTGAAAATGGCTCCCACCAACCAGCAAAGACTCATGTCTGCCTATGATGTCCATGAGGGCAAAATGATCATGAGCCATTTCATGCCGGCCGTGCAGCAGCCACAGTTAGCCACCGATTACATCAGGACCAACCTTGAGGTCCTTGCCAAGGACATCCACCCGATGGATCAAATTGAATTACACAAGCAAACGGGTGAGATGGTGTATGCTTCCTTGGCAGACAAAACATTAGTAAACTACAGGCTAGAAAATAACCTAAATAATACAACTGCACAACTTGAGTTGGAAAGGGCATCCTCTCAAGCAAAGGACAACAGGATCAAAGCGTTGGAGGACATCATAATAGAGCTTGGGCATGACCCTAAAGATGTAAAAGCGGTGTAGGAGCTATTGAAACTAAGGGATGATGATATGGAAGCATTAAAGAAAATGATCAAAATCCCAACAACTCTTCATCCCCAAACTGAAGAGGTTGCCCAGCTGAGACAAGACAAGGATGTAGCAACTATGCTGGTAACACTATACAAACAGCTCATCCAAACACAGGGAAAGTTGGAAGAATCAGAGGCTGCACTTCAGGCAGCATTGCAGCAAAAAGAGGCAGGACAAACTTCACAGCCTTCTCCAGAAACAATCAATCTGGAGAAAGCTCCTCAAACCACTGCCCCTCCCATTCAGCAGACAGAGCAAGAAGCACCCTCCACCTCAGCACCAACAGCGAATTAGGCCGAAAGTCTCGACATGCAGAAGCTCAGAAATGAGATTCAAGTCTTGGAGGCCCAAATGTTAGAGTTGAATCAAGCCAAAGAAACTCTAGCTAAGATCAATGAAAAATATGACAAATCCAAGCAAAATGTGGCTGAGAGAGAAAGAGAGGTAAAGGCTCTCAAAAGGAGGATAAATGAGCTAGAAAAAGAGCTCACACTGGACAAAGTAACAGCTGAGGTCAAGAGAATCCTATGGGCCAATATTGGCCA
>APFE031021571.1:2544-37138 GCA_000404065.3 Pinus taeda
AATTTGCTATCACAATTGTAACAAAGCCCTTTTTCTCTTTTTTCTTCCAATTGTTGTGGTGTAACCCTTGTAGGTTGTGTAAGGCTAGGAGAAACAACACTTCCATCTTCATAACTGTGAGGGGTAGAATTCATTTTTGCCATAATTTTAATTTCTATTATGTCACAAAACCCTTTTAATCTTTCCAATTGTTGTGGTGTTTCTCTAAAGGTGTTGCTCTTTGTATCCTCATAATGTGCTATCATTTCCTCTGTGAGAATTGATCGCGTAACAAGTCGTTTACGAGAATAAAGCCCTTTATACCATAAAAATTGATCAAGTTCTAAATATGAATATGCAATACATACCTTTTGTAATAGTGGTACACCATGTAGATCAAAATATTGCTCCATCTGAAGTATCGAATTTACCGGATCCTTCCCATCAAACTTCCTCATCTTTCTTTTTCTTGATTTTAGGAGCTCCATCTTGAAACAATTGTAACTCTGTACTTTCAAATCTTTAAGTTCTAAAATTGTGATTTTTAGTAGCCCTCTGTGTTCTCTTTCCAATGCCACTAGTCCGACCCTAATTGGATTCTCCAATGAAGATTTATGCCAAAATCTCCCACAATGACCTGATTATAGACCTTTCCAGAAGAGCGAACTTGTATGAAGTGCCACGTGTCACTATTTGGACGTTTGGCTCTGGAAAATAGCTAGAAGAAACTACAGTCTGTCCTCTTTCTGCACCTTCTTGTGAAATTTCAATCTGATGCTTAGAAAGAAAGTTATAACGATTTTCCCCCGGTCACCTGTTTGGAATGTAATTCAGGAGTCTACAAAAAGACCAACTTCCTCACATCATATCTCTGCAAATATATTGCAAAAAGCTATGAAAGTTGGACCCAAGATCTCAAATGGGTTTTTTTTTTTTTTACTTCTGAAACGTCACAGAAAAAAGTTATAGCAAAAATGCCACGATGACCTGTTTGGAGCAGCGAAACCCTTGAATCCAAAGCTCTGATACCAAATGTTATGAAACCAGCTCAAGAAAAGATAGAAAAGATAGATCAACACCTTAGAATTCAGCCTATTTGAGGGGAAACCTCCTTTACATTACATAAATGAACAATTCTTGGATGATTCAAATGAAAAGACTTCCTCTCTACATATAGGAGTCTTAGGGGTCATAACATAATAAGAGCCTACATAACAATAATAATGTAAGGGCACAATAATAACAATAGCGGGCTTCTATTGGGCACAATAGTAACAATATGGGCACTACATGGGTACATCAATATAATAATTGGGTTGTACTGATGACAATAAGGGGTTACACTAGTAGTATAGGGGCCTAACATAATCTATTGAATGAATGGTGAGGAAATCCAAGATGGGTTAATAGCATTTGAATTTATAGCCAATAGGTGCGATCAAATGCTTGTGTTAAATCAATATTTGGTATTGTACCTTTGAGATTCTTTGATTTGATGGACTGATGATCTTCTTCTGTCGTGCCCAATGCTTCATGTACTTGTCTATGGTCTAGTAATGGAAATTTCTCCAAAGATATGTGCTTAGATAATATGGGCTTAAGGAGGTTTGTAATGATCTTTGCGATAACCTTGTATGTGAAATTGCAAATGGATATGGGCCTATATTCTTCAAAACTCTATAGGTAATTAGACTTAGGAATAAGAGTGATAAATGTAGAGTTGAAAGCATAATACATTTGCCCACTTGTCTGACATTCTTCTATGATCTGAAGTTACTCATGACCAATCATGTCAAAAAAGGAAATGTAAAATTCAATCGACCATCCATCTGGTCCAGGGCTCTTATCCTTCTTAAACCACTTTATAGTAACCTCTAGCTCCCCCATTGAAACTCGAGTGAGTAGGTATTCAGCAATATCTAGATCCACATATTTGAGGAAAAGGATAACAACCCTAATGATCTCTGCTAGATTTGCTTCCGGGGGAGCTTTGTATAATTGTCCAAAATGCGATATACCAAGATTGGCCAGTTCGTGGAAGGTCTTTTCTAGTGTTCCTCCCTCATCCACAAGTTTGCAAGTTATATTAATGGCTCGACATCCAATTGTAACACGGTGGTAGAACTTGGTGTTCTCATCCCCCTCTTTTAACCAGATGACCCTACTTTAGAGTCTCCAAGTTTCCTCCCTATCTTTCAAGATGTTATTTCGCTTGATCTCAAATCAGAGTAAATTTTCTTTAGCATCAACAAAGATGAAACCTCCGCTCTCTTCTCCACTCAATTGTTCAATTTCTAGTTCAATGTCTCTCAATATATGCTCATCTTTGATACTCTTATTCTTCTCCCATATATTGTCATTTTATTTGCAAATATCTTAGTGGTTGTTAGACCATATTGTGAATGTATGGTTTTCTAGTTCTTAGCGATCATTTGTAGATAGATTTTATCTTAAATAGCTAGGTTGAATTGAACTTGTAGGGTGCATTTGGTTTTCTAACACCACTGGCAATCTCCAGATATATGGGATGGTGATCCGATAACCCCTCGGTTCCAACCCAACTTTGCCAAAGGGTAAAATAATCCATTAAGGTCTCCTTAACCAAAAAAGGATCTAATGTTTTGGCTAGATGTGCATCCCCATTCCTTCGATTTCTGCAGGTGGGCTTTTAGAAGGGCATGGGGATATCAATCAGTTAGCGTTCCTCCAAGAGGGACATGATCCCATTCGATATCAAGTCCACTTGAGCATTCATGCACAAGATTTAGCATGTTCCAAAGAGAGATTGAGATCCCCATATAGTGATGTTCTCAACCTAAAAATATTCAAATGCAAGAAACTATTGCCATAAATTGAGCCTGCTGTTACAAGGCCCATATACATTGATAATCCTGAGCTCCCTACCAAACTCTACTGAGTAAATAGTATCCCCAATGAAACCCATCCCCCCAGGATTTTAGAAATCTAATGGATCTGTGGTCAATACCTAATAATAATCCACCAGATTTCCCATGGGAATCCATTGTAGTGCTAGGTAATATAGCCTCAAGAATGGGTGTAATTTGAGGTCCAGATGCTAAGGTCTCTTGTAAGAAAATAATATCCACCTTTTCCAATTCCATCAGATGAAGGAAGGCTAATTTATTTTTTGGGGTAGCCAACCCCCTACAGTTGTAGGAAAGCCACTTCCTAGAGAACCAATAAGGTGCCACGTCAATGCTCTAAGGACCTTATGAATGAGTAATTTTATCCCTTTTGCCACATCCAATCCAGCCTGGAGGATGGATTTAGAGATGAATGATTTTCATCCAACAACAGTCTTGGATTGTGAAGGATGGGGTGTAATACCAATGGCACTACCATCGCCTGGGGTTAGATGAGTTAATGATCAAAGGTTGTCATGATGTCCCAAATTAGATTCATAGGATGGCTCCATAGGGGAGAGAGAATCCAGAACCCTAGCGATGGTAAGAGGAGTGGGGGAAAAAATAGGTGCAGATGAAATCAATGAACATACAATAGAGCACCAATGCACAGTACCAACATCACAATTTGAAATGCAATGAGAGTAAGTAGTTGTTATCAATTGAAGAGATGGAGGGTTAAAGATGTTATCTACATCAGAGGTAGCCATAGATGCAACCACATGTGATCTAGTGTTACATGAGGATGGGGGACAAAACGGCTCCTTGCGAGTACATGTGCCTCAAGCAGATTGAGCATTTATTGGTGGTTCTTCCATGAATCCAACATGTGCATTCCCATGATGATTAGTTACTAGGGTAATAGTAGAGGCAGGTGTAGGGCGAGCAACTGAGGTAGACCTTGATGTAATAAGGGGACAATATTTATAAAGGTGTCCAATTTTGTGACATCTCCTCCAACAATACAATACCCCTTCATAGTCCAACACATGTATCCTACAAGTATCCCTCCAATATAGTTTCAGACTTTCCTCTAGACCTTCCTATCAAGGAAAACTAGGATGCAAGCCATGGACACATTTCCTGTCAGAGTGTATGATTTTTTATAATCCATGTATCTATCGATAGTGTTCCCAATCCACTTGAATATATCATCTGACTAGAAGTGTAGTGGGAGGCCAGGAAATTTGACCCAGATGGGTCGAGCCCCAAGTTTTTCATGGTCATGATCAAATATGGGGCTTCATCCCTTGAGGAGGACAGTGCCAATTCAATATGACAGTGTCTTCATAGGACCTAAGGAATGAGCACAGGCCTCTTAAATTGCAATGTGAACAATCCTCGAGAGTGGGTAACAATTGATGACAGTTTAGGGAGTATCTCTCCCCATATCACTAGCACCCACTACTTTAGTCATGGGGCCAAGTATGCCCTACCTCAAACACAGCCAACGAAAGCCTAGTTATAGGTGTCTAGAACTTCCCCCAATTCAATGTCGACACCAAAAGTGAGGGATAGCTTCTTATTACCTACCTTCATCCCTTTTAAGTTCTTAGCAAGATGCCCTGGTTGATTAGGGGCAGTTCTATTGTGTGATGGGTGAGATGGGTTCAATTTTGCCTCCAAGCTAATGTTACTAGACAATTGCTAATGGGGAGGACATGGGTTTGTAAAATAGCTGAAGCTGGGAGGGGTTGGGGATGGTTGTAGTGGGAAAGGGGACCACAGGGTCCGATGGAGGGGCCAGGTTGGTATGCAGAGCCAGGGGAGGAGGGATGTGGGAATATCTCGGTAGGAGGGATATGTTAGAAAATTATATATTACAGAGCAATGGAATACATAAAATATTGAAGAAATATAAACACATAAAACACATAAAAGAAGAGAGACACAGATATACGTGGTTCACCCAATTTGGGCTATGTCCACAGAGAAATAGCCAGTCCTTCTTTTATTATATTATCCAACAAAATCAAGTGATACAACCTACAATAGACCACTTTAACTCCCTCTTCACTCTCAATCTCTTGCCTTTTCCTCACTTAGAATATAGATCTATGTAGATGCAATACAAGTCCCTCATATATAGCGTGGGGTTACCTTCTGGGGGAAAAAATGCTAAATTAAACATAACTTCTATTGTCATATCTCTGCCTAATGAATGACCAAGATGTCAAATTACAACATTTTACAAGGAAATTTTACATCTATTCTTAGCATCAAGGGTAGGCGCCCCCCCAGACCCCCCCTGCAGTGAATATTTTATGGGCAGTGTTGCTGGCCCATTTTGAACTGGGGTCCAATGAGGTGATACCTTTGAATATAAAAGATAATTAGGGTCCACACCCAACAGTCTACCACTTGGAGACTGATTATAGCAACTCCACCGCTGCTTCATTTTTTGTACAATGAATCCACTTTGGACCTGGCTATTTCTCATCTTCTTCATCATACTTGAAGACTAATTGAAACTGAGAAGATTCTCAGTTTCTCCCTGGTTACAACTTTTGTTAACATATCTGAAGGATTCTGGTTAGTGCATATCTTTTGTTACCATATGAAATGGTACTTGAGCTATATATGTTTAGTCTTGGAATGAAATGCAGAGTTCTTTGCAAGATGTATGGCACTCTAGTTATCACTGTATAACCTTCCCAACTCCTTCTACTTACCCAATTCATCCAGAAACCTTTGTAACCAAATCATTTCTTTACGAGCCTCTGTAGTAGTAGCATACTCTACTTCTGTTGTTGAGAGTGCAACGACGCTTTGGATTTTTGAAACCTAAGTGATAGTTGTTCCACTTACAGTAACTACATCTCTTGTAGCGCTCCTCCTATTATCTCTGTCACCTGCCATATTTGAATCAACATATCCCTGTAGAGCAATGTTTGAACCACCAAAGCATAATGATTTATTTCTGATACCTCTCAAATACCTGCGAATCCACTTCACCGCCATCGAATGTTCTTTTCTTGGATTGTTCATGTACCTACTTACAACTCCCACTGCATGTGCAATATCAGGCCTTGTGCAGACCATTGCATACATTAATCTTCCAACAACTAATGCATATGGAGCTTTAGACATATGGTCCATTTATTCCTAAGTCTTGGAATACGCCTCCTTACTTAATTTCAAATGGCTAGCCAAAGGTATACTAACTGGTTTTGCATTCAATATATTAAACATTTTCAACACCTTTTCTATGTACTCACTTTGATACAATGTTAATTTTCTATTCTTCCTCTCTCTAGTTATTCTCATACCAAGGATTTGTTTTGTAGCACCCAAATCCTTTATCGTAAAATGAGTTTGCCAATTTCCTTTTGAGCACATTTATTCACTGCATGTTAGAACCTACAACAAGCATGCCATCTATATATAATAACAATATAATATAACTGCCATCATTTTTCCTTTTGAGATAAACACAATGATCAGAGTGACACCTAGTATATCCCTTTTCAGACATAAACCTGTCAAGTTTTAGATACCATTGCCTTGGAGCCTGTTTTAAGCCATACAAGCTCTTCTTCAACCTGCACACTAGTTTCTCCTTCCCTTTTACCTCATATCCTTGTGGCTGCTACATATATATATATCTCTTCCTTCAAATCCCCATGGAGAAAGGTTGTCTTTACATCAACTACTCAAGATGCAAATCTTCAACTGCTACTAGACTTAGAATAGTTTTGATTGAAGTCATTTTCACAACAAGAGAAAATATCTGATCAAAGTCTATACCCTTTTTTCTGTGCAAGCTGTTTCACTGCAAGTCTAGCTTTATACCTTTTTCTACCACCATCGTCTTGCTTTAACTTGTAAACCCATTTATTTTGCAATGTTGTTTTACCTACAGGCAACTTAAGTACCGAGTCTAGTTATGTGCTAAGGAGTCCATCTCTTCTTTCATGGCTTGTTCCCACTTCTGGATGGTTTCTAACAACACTGATTCTTCATAACATTTTGGTTCACCAGAATCAGTCAACAATACATAATATAATGAAGGAGAGTATCGTTCAGGGGGTCTACTCATCCTGGTAGATCTTCTAACACCACTTTCAGGTGTTTGAAGTGCTTTTTTCTGTTGTGGTTGTTTTTCTAGCTATTTTTCATTGTGATTTTCAAGCACCATCACTTTTTCTGTGATCTCGTCAAGCACTATTTATTCTCTATTTTCATTTTCCTGTTTCTTTTCCTGCAGTTGATCCTTATACAAAACCTTTTCATTGAATATGACATCTCTACTCCTAATGATTTTATGTTTTTCATAATCATAAAAGTGATAACCAAAATCATTAACACCATATCCATCAAGGTACATTTCTATGATTTTTCCACAAGCTTTGTTCTATTTTCTTTATTAATGTGAATAAAGGCTTCACAACCAAAAGTTTTTAAAAAAGAGTAGCTTACATTTTCACCTGTCCATGCCTCCTCTAGAATACCTCCATCCAATAAACTTGAAGGCCCTATGTTTATTAAATAAACAATATTATCTACATCATATTCCCAAAATTGTAAAGGCAATCCTGCATGCAATCTCATGCACCTTGCACACTCCATGATTGTCATGTTCATCCTTTCTGACACACCATTTTCTTGTGGTGTTCCCGGAATTGTCTTCTCTCTGCGAATTCCATTCTCAAAATACTACCTATCAAACTCTTTGCTGCAATATTCACCTCCATTGTCTGATCTGAGACACTTCAACCTATTTCCTATCTCATTTTCAACCAAAGCTTTCCATTTCTTGAAAATATCAAATACATCAGATTTATTTCGAATACAATAAATCTAGGTTTTTCTGGTGCACCATCAAATAAAAGTAAATTAATAATGAGAGCCACCAAGAGATGATACTTGAGCAGGTCCCCATACATCTGTATGCACATGGTCTAATTTTTTGTTCTTATTTTCTTTCCTAACTCTAAGGAATCTGAATCTCTTCTTTTTTCCATAAACACAATCCTCACAGAATTTTAAATCAACATGCTTCAAACATGGCAACAAATTTCTTGAGTGAAGAATATACATTCCCTTCTCACTCATGTGCTTGAGCCTATGATGCCACAATGCCATATCTTCTCCTATAGAGGTTAAATCATTAACAAAATTATAAATACCATTGCATAAATACAATGTACCAACCTTTCTTCCTTTTGATATTACCAGGGATCCTTTAGTGACCTTCTAGGTTTTTATCTGTGAAAGTTGTCATGCAACCTTCACCTCCAAACTACCCTGCTGAAATCAATTTTTTCTTCAATTTTGGAACATGCCTTACCTCCTTCAATAGCCATTGATTTCCATTCTGCTGTTTTATGAAAAATGTACCCATTCCAATGATTTTATAGGGCCAATCGAACCTGTCCAAAATCTCTGTGAACATAATCATGAATATGTTTCTTATCAGGTGTGGCATGGAATGAGGCCTCTGAATCTACCACCCAGGCATCAATAATAATTTCTAGTGAAAGAATCAAAGCATCTTGCAACACATCACCTATTACATTCACTTCATGATTAGTTTCTTGTTTCACGTCTCCTTCTTTTCCCTTCTGATACTTGCAGTATTTCTTTAGGTGTCCTTTCCTCCCACATTTCTAGCACACTATCCCTGATCTAGACTTGGGTCTGCCTTTTCTTGACATACTGCAATATCCTGGGCTCTTTCCTCTTTTAATTTTTCTTCCTCTACTCTCTGTAGTCAAAACATTACCTATTGCCTCACCAGAGCTTTTCTGTTGCATTTCCTTGCTAAGGATTGCATCAACAACACATCAAAATTGAAAGTACTAGATCCAAAGATAGAGTTACTAATGGCCATAACTAAATCATTCCAGCTTTCTGGCAATGAGCACAAAAATAACAGAGCCCTAACTTCATCATCAAAATCTACCCCTACAGAACTTAACTAACTTGTAACTGTATTAAAATCATTTAAATGGTGTACAACAGATCCACCTTTTGACATCTTCATATTAAATAAATGCTTCATAAGAAATACCTTATTTTAGGCCAAGGGTTTTTCATATAGTTTGGCCAATGTCAACATTAAACCCTCTGTTGTCATTTCCTTTGAAATATTAAACTCTACCGACACCGCTAGGCACAACCGTATTGTTCCAAGTGCCTTTCTATCGAGAATATTCCATTCTGCGTCTGTCATACTCATCATCTTCTTTGTATTTCGACTCACTGGTAGGTATAGATCTCTTTGATACATATAATCTTCCATCTGCATCTTCCATAGTTGGTAGTTTTTGCCATTGAATTTTTCAACCCTAATCCTACCATCTTCTGTCATTGCTCCCACTCGAACCAGAAGCCTTTTTCTCTTGCGAGTTTATCAGCCAAATAGACCTTTAGCTCTGATACTAGTAGAAAATTATATATTACAGAGCAATGGAATACATAAAATATTGCATAAATATAAACACAAAAAATGCATAAAACAAGAGAGACACAGATATATGTGGTTCACCCAGTTTGGGTCCACGGAGAAACAACTAGTCCTTCTTTTATTATATTATCCAGCAAACTGAAGAGATACAACCTACAACAGATCCACTATAACTCCCTCTTTGGTCTCAATATCCTCTCTTTTCCTCACTCAGAATACAGATCTACATAGACGCAATACAGTTCCCTCATATATAGGGAGGGGTTGCCTTCTAGGGCAAAAACCCTAAAGTAAACATAACTTCTACCGTCAGATCTCTGCCTAATGAATGACCAAGATTGACTATGAAATAACAACATTTTACAAGGAAATTTTACATATATTCTTAGCTTTGGGGGCGGCCGCCCCCTTTGGAACCCCCTGCAGCGAATATTTTACGGGCGGCGTTGCGCCCCATTTTGAACTCTGGTCCAATGCGGCGATACCTTTGAATACAAAAGATAATCAGGTTCCACACCCAACAAGATAGAGGGGGATTCAAAGGGTAAGGCGGAGATGGAGGGTTTAGATAGGAGGAGATAAACTATAATGAGGTCGGGGATAATGGGGGGACGTCAGATTTTGGAGGGAAGTCCACCACTTTAGGGAAAGCAAGAAATGATAATGAAGATGAGGACGACCCAGGTAAAGGGTGAGCCTGTTGTGCCAAGATGGTGAATGTAGGATGTTCCTAGTACAGAGAAAACCCCATGTTCCTCAGCTAGGGTTGTGAGTATGTCCACCGAGATATTCTAGGAGGAGAACAACAAATGTGGAAGAAAAAAATTACAGCGGCAGTCCAGTTTGAATGGCTCCTCAGAGTAATCAAAATTTTTTCCCTGCATGTTAACTGATAGTAGGTATATAACCATCTCGAGGAAAACCCCAACTAACAAATGCTGAGTCATTGAGGTGTATAGAGTAGTAGTTGCGAAATGGAGCAGATGGTCTTCCAACGGAGATGCTCAACTAGAAATCGAGAGGGTGATAGCCAATAATAATGTTTTCCAATGGTTAAGCAATAACTATCATGGCCTATGGACAAGCTTCCATCTCTAAATCTCACATAAACCTTAAACCATGGTTCAATCCTTGTCGCCCACACCTCCACTCCAAATGGAATTCCTCATACTCAAGCTTCTTATTTGGAAGAGACTTCATTAAAATATCAGCTACCTATTAATCTATAAAGATATATTGTAGCCTCATGACTCCATCTCGTACAAGAATTTAAATATAGTGGTACTTATTATTTATATGCTTTGTCCTAGCATGAAACACTCTCTTGTTAGTCAATCCTATGGGACTTTAATTACCACAAGATATGATGATAGGTTACAACTTTCATCCAAATAAGTCTAATAACAAATTTATAAGAAAAAATAATTCTTTACTTCAAATTCAACACTACTTAATTCAAGAAACTATTTCTTTCTCCTCATCCATGATATCATATAAGAGTCTAAGCTAAGACATTCACCAGCAGTGCTTCTTCCATCTGTTTCATTACCACCCTAATTGGAATTTGTACATCCTAATAGTTATATATTATTAGTAGCATATCTTAGGGAATGATGTGTCTTCCCATGAATATATCTCGATATATTTTTAGCTTCTATCTAATGGTGATGATTTGGCTCCATTTGGAATTGAATAAGGACATTTACTTAAAAACATATGTTGGGTCGAGTATTCACAAGATACATCAATGAGTCAATCAATTGGCGGTAGCATGTAGGATCATTAAGGACTCCTCATATTTTTCAGGTTAATGATCATAGGAGTTTTTATTAGTTTACTATCCATCATGCCAAAATTATGTAGAATCTAGATCACATACTTTCCTTGACCAAGATATATCTCACTAGGTTTCTATCAAACTTGAAGTTCAAAATAAAATTTCATATGCCGATGATCCTTCATGTCAAATTTTTTTACCGACTACTTCTTGCATTCCTAAATGCAATGTTGTACACTTGTAACAAGTAAGTCATACATGTGTAATAATATGATCATAGGCTCATTCTTAACAAATTTTCTCTAGAGGCTAGGGTCTGCATAACTCATCACAAAACCAAATCTTAGAATATATGCATCCATCATTGCGTGCCATGCATTACATGCTTTCTTAAAGCCCTATAGAGTCTTTTCCAACCAAAAGACATGTGTTTCCTTATTTTGTACCCAAAGTCCAGTGGGATTCTCTATCTAAACTTCTTCATCTATTTCGCCATTCAAAAAATTTGTCTTAACATCGATTTTATGGATGTTTCATCCCATAGTAGTAGCTAGAGAGACCAATGATGTAATGGTAATATATCTCATTGTAGGAGAAATTTTGTATTCATAATGGATTCCCTCCTTTTGTGAGAATCCTATTGCTATAAACCTTTCCTTATACTTGTCGATGCTCCTATAAACTGCATGTTTAGTCTTGTATATACAATTGAATGTGACAATAGTATTGTCACCATGTCTAGAAAAAATTTCAGAGACATCATTCTTCATTATTGGCTTGTATTTTACCTTCATTTCCTTCCTCCATTATTAATGTTTGGATACTTTCTCATAATTGGAGGGTTCTTCTTCAGTAAGCTTAGTCATGTAAGTTGCATATCTTGAATACCCTTTAGGCTTATTGCCTTCTCTAATGTTTACCTTGTTGTTGCATTTCCTCTGGCTTCTTGTATAGTTGTTCTTAACCAAGTTGGCCACTTTTGGGTCTCTATAATAATGACCTATTGTACGGGCTCACTTGCTCCTTCCACATCTTCATGATTGCTTGTATGTTCTCAACTGTGGTAATTTCCCAAGATTTCTTAAAAAAATTGTACTTATTCTTCATCATAATAAATAGGAATATTGGGCGTCCATTTTGTCCATATTTATGTGCTTTTTTTCTAAATAAATCTATGCTTATACTAAGAATGTATAGTTGTTATTATTATTTCTATGCATTATTGAGTCATTATTTAGAGACATTTAGAGACAACAGTTGTTGATCTATGAACTCTTATTGTTTTTTTAATTTGAAGAGTAAAATTTTAAAATGTCATTAATGATAGGCTCTATTGTGGTAGGTGCTAACATTCTTGTACTACTAGTTCTTGTACTAGTTGTGCTTGCACAAGTTATGCCTAAACCAACATTCTTGCACTAGCTATTCCTATACCAACTGTTCTTTTACGAACAACATAGATATACTATGTTGTTGGCTTTGATTATTGGGGGTGATAATTGCCTGGTTGTTTAGCAAAGAATGAATGCATGTTCCTATAAATTTGTAGTATTAGGGAAAGAGGAGAGCACATGTACTACCACCATTGTCCTGCTCAACATATCTATTACATTCGGCCAAATGCGTTGAAGGATTTTCATCCTTATGTAGAAGGAGTAATGTACTACAAGTGTCCCATTTCTTTAAAGTTGTGTGGACGAAAGTGAACAGAGATTAATGCATAAGAATGGGCTCTGGACAACATAATTGTGTTGTGTGAGGATCTGAAATAGAGAAAAGGTATTCAAAATATTACAAAGGAAATGAAGATGGTTCATCATTAAAGGACTTAAAACATGCCTCGCCCGGTCTTTGTTGCGTGATGAGAAAAGAGTGTAAATGTATGCTACATTATCACATTACCATCATTTTCTACCTTCCAAAGAATCTGTACCATCGTAGAAGCGTTGCTATCATTTTCATAGTCCTATATAAATGATGCATAAGAAATCCACACCACTTGAGGATTATGGTAATAATTCACTACATTGATTGGCAATGTTACCAATATTATAGTGAAGAATAACGTGAGAACGTTATGAAGATTGTTGTGTGAATGGTATGTCAACATCATACATCATAATGGGAATAACGGTTAATAGTTATAATGGTTATGGTTGTATTATCTCCCTAACATAGCCAAGTGAGGTTTTCTTGTTTCAAGATGAAAATTAGTTTTAACAAATCATGTTAAAATCGTAAGAATCGATCAGATTAAGGAGGGGCAGTGTTGCTGCTATAAAAGAGAGGATTAAACACTCAAAATTTTAGCAATCAAACTTAATGGAGACCTCAAAGTTAGATCAAGAATTTTACTTTCCAGATTGCACAACAGGGAATTTGATCTTGCTGTGAAGGGAAGAAGGAGATCTTCTCCCGATGGGATTAACCCTAGAGGAGACCATTGGAGCCATCACTTCGTTATTTAATGAATTTGTAAGAGGTCTTCTGCAATGAATTTCGTTGGAATTTAATTTTGAATTTTGGTTTCTACTCTAAAATGAGATTATTTGGAAATCGCTTCAGAATAAGTTTGTTTTTTCTCCATAATGTTATAAGACTATGATTTAAGTTTTTGCAAGGGCACGAGATGGGTGGTTGTGCCCACCAGCCATTCCATTCCCCCGAACCTCTTAGAATTCTTTTGCTACGTTTTAGCTTTTGTATAGTGTGTGAGTGTGATTTAATATTGTTCTGTAATTTCATTTCATATTTTCTTTTATGATTTGATCATTCGAATGGTAATTTTATCTACAACTATTTCTCATATCTTTGATCATTTTAGTTAAATTAATAATATTTTTATGTATTTTTATAAAGACCAAGGTATAGGATAAGCATCGAATGTTTTACTATATCCCTTATTTCCATTACAAGTTAAATGTGATACTTTCCTGATCTCATTGTTCTATAATGAGGTTTTCTTTCATGATATAATGGTGAAGGAAAAAATTACTGAGTAAGATTTCTGGTTAATTTAACTTAGCATACATTCATTATTTCCTTTGAACTATTATATGAGTCTTATTATTGCACATTGCAGAAAAACATTTATTCCTGCACTCTTAATAAGCAAATGAAAGGTTCAACATAAATAAAGATTATCATATTTTTTTATTGGCAAGTGAATTTCCCACAATAATTCTTGGAATGATTAAGGTTAAAAGGTTATATCCCTTCATCATAATTAACTGTTTCTTTAGGCCTCTATACGCAGTGCAGACACATTGTTTCGACACATGCACATTCTTCCAGTGCAGGCACGTCGTTGTGGTGTAGGAACGATGATTCTGGCCAGGAAGAAAAACATGTAGCAAAAGAAAATGAACACTTTCCTTAAACATTTAATATTGAATCATTTCCAGAGAAGTAGTATAATCTAGATATCTTTTACAAGCTTTCAAATGTTTCATTAAATTAGCTGGAATGAAGTTGCTAGTTTAATTTCATGCTTTCCATCTTTGCAACATAGCAGTAATATTTTAAGAATTCTTTTCATTATTTATTTCTTGAATCGCTTTATTTTGAATGGGGCCTCAACGATTTTTTATTCTTTTCCCTTTCCTTCAAAATTTAATCTCTAGATTAATGAGATTCCCCTTGCTTGATGAGGCATATTGGATGGCATTTCCAGAGAGCTCACAAGCCAGGTTTTTCTTTCTACAAATGAGTGATTTCCTTTACAGCAAAGTGTGATGGTTGATTTGTTTCTTTTACTGTAATTTAGTTTTTAGGAGTAATTTTTATATCATCAAAGTGTGATGCTTGATTTAATGCAATTGAGTTTTTTATGAGAAATCTGTTTTGCTACAAAGTGTGTTATTTTTTTCTGCAATAGAGGTTATTTATTTTTCGTAAGTGCGATTTCCTTAGTTTACAATCTTGGTTTTTTATTTTCACTGCAATTGATCTTTGAGTTTTTCAGGTGCTAAAAGAACCCCCCGCTCTCAATCCAGGTGCTGAAAAGAATTTCTAGCTAGCAGCAAAATGCCAGGAAGTGTGATGATATTCAATGAACTATCTAAAATTCTGGTAGAAGTTGGGGTATTTGCTTCACAAAAAGAACACATCTTGGCATCAATTAGAAATCGGTGTACTCCTATGGAAGAAGAAGATCATGAAAAACCATAAGATGTTCCTAGAGAGACTGAGAAGTTATGGATCATGATTGATTAGGAGATGCCATCAGATGCAGAAATTGAAGAACACCCATTTGATCCAGCCTACACTTTAGAGGATGAACTAAGAAATGTGGAGGATTTTCATGATACACGAGATGTTACCCATGAATCAAATGACCAAGAGTATATGGATCCCATCAAATCTTGGTTTAAGATGAATGTCAATATCCACTCCTTTATCATTCGACAATTTGTAGTACCACCTTAGTTAATGTAGTTGGATCCTCATGTTTTGTGTTATGAAACTAGCTAACAAAAAGATAGAAAGATAAATAAACACCTAAGAAATCAGCCTCTTTGAGGGGAAAACCTCCTTTACATTACGCAAATGAACAATTCTTCGATGATACAAATGATAAGACCTCCTTTGTATATATATGATTCTAAGGGGTCATAATATAATCAGAGCCGACATAATAATAATAATGTAAGGGCACAACAACGACAATAATGAGCTTCTATTGGGAAAAATAATAACAATATTGGGACTACATGGGCACAACAATACAATAAGGGGATTGCACTAATAACAATAACGGGTTACACTAGTAGGATAGGGACTTAACATGCCCCTCTCCTTCAGAAATTGTTGTCCTCAATGCTTGAGTAGTTTTGAATGCTTCTGTATAAAATTCTTGTCCTCCCATGTGGAATCTTCAATGTGTATGTTCTTCCACTTGGTGAGATACTTTGAAATTGATCGATTTCGTATTTTTTGGGTTCTTATTTATGTGACTTCTCTAGGTTCCAATATGATTTTTCCTTCCTCCTTAAGTTCTCGCAATATTGTTTGAACTAGGATATTCTCATTATCTAAGGTCACCATTTCTTAACTGCATGTAGTTTTCCCAACATTTCCTTCTCATAAATATATTTGTGTAAATACTAATTATATTATGTGGGGTCTTAATATAATCATAGCTGATATAACAATAATAATGTAAGGTCACAAAAACAACAATAGTGGGCCTCTATGGGGCACAATAGTAAAAATATGGTGACTAAGTGGGCACAACAATATAATAAGGGGGTTGCACTAATAACAATAAGGGCTTACACTAGTAGTATAGGGACATAACATTTTGGTATTTTCTCAACTATGCTTTTCAAATTTGAACATGAATATGATTATCCTCTTGTTGCGCACTTGGTTTCACTGGAAGTCCTCCTATACTTAAAAGGGACTCTTCCACTTCTTAGGGTAGAGTAGGGTAGAAGAATAATTAAATGCCATGAATAAAGATGTTTCAACAATGCAATTGGGATTTTGACTTTCAGAGCATAGCCACTGAAACCGCTTTTGATCCGCATCGGATGTGAACACACACATCTGTGAAAAATATTTTTTAGTATGATTGACTCTAATACCTCATGATTTTGCAAAAGTAACCATGACTAACCGTTCTAATGAAGTTTTCATCTAAGATATATATTTTCAGTTTCCCTTAGAATGTACTATTGGAGAGCCCCCTATGATGGACCACTCTTGTAAAGACCATAATAAGCTATTCATGAGAACACTAGAATTATTAACTTAAATAATCTTTCATCATTATCTAGGATATTTTTAATAATTCTTTAAGGTAGAGGAACTAGCCAGTAATAATTAGTCATTAAAAACTTTTCACGCCATCCCGTACTTTTAAGGAGTAGATCTGCCTCCCCACTTATTAAGTAACCTTCAAAGTTAATTACAATCAGAATTTTTATTTTTAAAAATATTTAGGGGAGAACAGGAGGACATGATGAGCTGAACTACCATGATCATGGGACCTAACAGGCATGATATTACTTTGTTGGTCACCAAACCAGAGTAATGGCTTTCAGCCAAAAGGTCGAAGACAAGAGTTATCATCACAACCTAGCTTGGTCATCTGTGTTACTTATTGTGAGTGGCACTGCCATCAGATGGTTACAGAGCCAGGATAGTGGCCTTCATCTAATTCTTAAAAATAAATAAGATAGATCTAAATTTATATCTAGTAAGTGGGATACAGGAATTTCACTGGGTTAAAGGGCATCCCTTCCAAGGTTATAGACACCTGTGGGTAGCAGGGCCATGCCTATGGTATTAAAGTTAATTTCATACTAAGATTTACTTGGTTATCCTTCTCTTTTCCCTAAAACTCATCATTTTAATTCTTGGACAATGGTTTTAAGATCATTTGAGCATGATGTTTTCAGTTCTTTTTTTCAAATCAAGAATATTTAATGACGTGGTACCCCTAATGAGGGTAATTATTTGTACTGGATTAAGAAGAAACTTAATTTTTTTGGATGACAAAAAATTTTGGAGTGTTTTCTGATTGGTCCAGCAAGGTGTCATGTTGTTCTATCTTTTTTCCCTTTTCTCGTATCATAACAACAATTGTTTATGGCATTTAGAGTGATGAATTCCTCAACGCTTATTACTCACCAGGTGTTGATGGAAAACAATGTGTGTTAAATTTGGTTGCCTCTAAATAAGCACCATGTGACCTAGGTACATGATTCTTGCATTAGGTGCAATAATCTTATGGTAATTTTCTTGAAATTGCACCTTTTCAACAAAAAGTTGATTTTTTTTATCATAATTGTTAATAAAAATTTGGACAATAATAAGAGATCTCAAATATATGACAAGCAGGGAATTCATTTTAAATAGGAAAACAGGTATGTGATGTCTATCATAAAGGTGGAATACAATTTTTCCATAATCTTTGGTACAAAAGCATTGCTATCCTATACCTGATCTGTTACATTACAATCTTACCATTTATGCACTTGATATATTTATCAGGATCGTAACATCATTTTAGTTGGCACAGTAATAATAATGTTGTTGACTTTATTTTAAATGATGACATACCATGATATCCTCATATTTCCTTGCTGAGATTTCTTGTTGACAATTTTGCTTGAGAGCATAGTTTGACCATTAAAAAAATTTCCCTGCCTTCTTCCATGGTTTTATGGTCCTATGGTTTGGCTTGCATGAGGACATGCAAGAAGGTCAGCATGGGGGAGTTTTGGGCCTCCATGTTTTCTATATTTCTATGTTTTTTTATAAATAAATCTATGCCTGTACTAAGCATTTATAGTCGTTATTATTCTTTCTACGCATTATTGAGTCATTATTTAGAGACATTTAGAGTTGAAAATTGTTGATCTATGAAGTCTTCTTGTTTTTTTAATTTGAAGAGTATTTAATGTGAAAGTGTCATTAATGATATGCACATTTGTCGCAGGTGCTAAAATTCCTGTACTAGTAGTTCCTGTACCAGTTTTTCCTGTAGTAGTTGTGCCTACACAAACATTCCTGCACTAGCTATTCATACACCAGTTGCTCCTATAATAGTAGCACATATATACTATGTTTTTGGCTTTGATTATTGATGGTGCTGACTACCGAGTTGTCTAGCAAAGAAAGGATGCATGTTCCTAGAAAGTTGTAGTAGCAGGGAAAGAGGAGAGAACACTTACTACTACCACTGTCCTGCTCAGCATAACTATCACATCTAGCCAATTCTTTTAAAGGATTTTCATCCTTGTGTAGAAGGAGTAATGTACTACATTGTCCCATTTTTTTTAAGTTCTCTGGATGGAGGTGAAAAAATATTAATGTATAAGAATGGGCTCTGGAAAACATAATTATGTTTTGTGAGGCTTTTATAATAGAGAAGATGTATTCAAAAGATAAAAAAGGCAATGAATATGGTTCATTATCAAAGGACTTAAAACCTGCCTTGCCTGCTGTTTTTCTCGTGATGATAAAAGAGTGTAAATGTATGCTACATTATCACATTGTCATTTTTTTTCTGCCTAAAGAATTTGTCCCACTATAGAAGCATTGCTATCATTTTCATGATCCTATATAAATGTTACATAAGGAATCCATAACACTCGAGGATTATGGCAACCATTCACTGCATTGATTGGTGATGTTCCCAGGATTAAAGTGAAGACGAATGTGAGAATATTACAAACATTGTTGTGTGAATGGTATCTCAACATCATACATCATAATGGGCACAATTTTCAACAATTATAACCGTTGATTATCTCTTGAACTTAGCCAAGTGAGATTTTCTTGTTTCAGGATGGAAATTTGTTTAACAAATCGTGCTAAAATCGTAAACATGGATCTAATTAATGAGGGGCAGCACTGCTGTGAAAGATATGATTGTGCACTCAGAAGATTATCAATTGAACTCACCAGAGACCTCAAATTTGAATCGAGCATTGTACTTTTCAAATTGCAGAACAAGGAAGTCGATCTTCCTGTACAAGAAGGGAGGAGATATGCTCCTAATGGGATGATCCCTAGAAGGGACCACTCAAGCCAGCGCTGCATTATTTCTACTCTAAAATGAGTTTATTTAGAAATAATTTCTAAGTAATTTTGTTTCTCCATAATGTTCTAAGACTATGACTTAAATTGCTACAAGGGTATGAGCTCAGTTGTTGGGCCCACCAGCTAGTCTATTTCCCCAAACCTCTTAGAATTATTTTGTTGCATTTTAGTTTGTGCATAGTGTGTGAGTGTTGTTTAACTCTGTTCTGTAATTTCATTTCACATTTTGTTTTATGCTTTGATCATTTTAGTTCATTTAATAATATTGTTATGCATTTTTATAAAGATCAAGGAAGAGGATAAGCATAGAATGTTTTACTGCATGTCTTATTTCCATTACAATTTAAGTGTGATACTTGCCCTGATCTCATTGTTGCATAATTATGTTTGCTTTTAGGATATAATCGTGAAGGAAACAATTGTTGAGTAAGAGTTTTGGTTAATTTAACTCAACATGTATTCATGATTTCCTTTGAATTATTATATGAGACTGATTCCTACACTTTGCAAAAAAACATTTATTCCTATACTCTTAATAATAAAAGGCAAGGTTCAACATAAGTAAAGACGATCATATTGTTTTATTGGCAAGTGAATTTCTCACAAGAATTTTTGGAATGATTTAAGGTTAAAAATTTATATGCCTTCATCATAATTAACTACTTGTTTACGTCAATATACTTAGTGCAGGAACATGAAAACTTCTAGTGTAGGCACACCATTTTAGTACAAGCACATCATTCCAGTGCAAGCACATTGTTTCCGTGTAGGGATGATGATTCAAGCTAGGAAGAAAAACCTGTAACGAAGGAAAATGAACACTTTCCTTAAACATTTAATATAGAATCATTTCCAGAGAAGCAATATACTTTAGATCTATTTTACAAGCTCTCAATGGTTTCACTAAATTAGTTGGAATGAAGTTTCTAGTTTTATTTCATGCTTTTCATCTTTGCAACATAGTAGTAATATTTTAAGAGGTTTTTTCATTCTTTATTTCTTGAATCACTTTCTTTTGAATGGGGCCTACATTCCATTGTCTTCTGGAAAACTGAGGAAGACTTACTACAAGAGTCAACTCAACCCAGAAGAGGAGCCAGAAGCAGATTCTTGGAGTGTGTTTGCTTGTCTTTGAAGAGACTTGTTCCTTTTTCCTAGATGATGATTTTTTGAATTTCTTGCAAGATCTTAGCTTTTATTTGACAGATCCCTGAGGTCATATTCTGGCATATGTTGTGATACGCCTCTAAGTTTACTTACCTGGATTGAAAAATTAAATGTTGGTGTAAATATTGCATTTATACCACTGGACAAGGAATGTCCTCAGACTTCTTATATGTAATACTTTCATAAAGGGTAAGATCTTTGCTTTCCTCAATTCGTCGATCTTCCTTGATATATATTCTATAAGATTTTTATGAAGAACTATATCCAAAAACGATTCCTATTGTAGTCAAAGGGTCCAATTTAGTGCTTTTATCTTCGAGAATATTATGTAAATAAGACATCAAATATTTGAATATTATCAATACTTGGATTCTTCCCTATAAATTCTTTTTTAAAGTCAAATCATTAAG
Source organism: Pinus taeda (assembly GCA_000404065.3). Classification (NCBI taxonomy): domain Eukaryota; kingdom Viridiplantae; phylum Streptophyta; class Pinopsida; order Pinales; family Pinaceae; genus Pinus; species Pinus taeda. The sequence continues at coordinate 23,764 of APFE031021571.1, forward strand.
AATAATTAGAGGGCATCAATTTTGTATATATACAACAGGTACAATTGTCTCTCCACACAAGACCTTATGTGATTCTTTGTCACGTAGCATGGATCTAACACATTCTTAAATCGATTGGTTATTCATCTTACCCACACCATTTTGTTGGGGGTTCTAAGAAACTATCAACTCCCTGTTAATCCTTGCTTCCTTATGGAAAGCTACAAGTTATTTTGAGGTATATTGTCCACCATTGTTAGATCTTAGAATCTTTATCTTCATTTCTTTCAAATTTTCATCTTGAATTTTAAATTCTTGAAACCTCTCAAACACTTCATCATTAAACATGAGAAGATATATCCACTTTTTTCTAGAATGATCATAAAGTAACGTTACATAATAGTGATGACCTCCAAGAGACCTTTCTTTCATAAGTCCACATACATCAGAGTGTATGATATCCAAAATATCCTTGGATCTAGTGTCACTCCTAGTGAAGGTTTTCTTCACATTCCTTCCTAGAGAACATCCCTTACAAGATCCTTCATGCTCTTCATTCAATTTAGGGATACCAGTAACCATGTGTTTCAATGATGGTAAGAACTTGTAATTGAGGATACCATACCTTCTATGCCATAATTCACAAGAGCTAATGTCTAAGTTCACTAAAGCTTGAGGAAGATGTGTTAGAATCCTGTATAACCTCCCCTCGTGAATCCCAATGACCTTTTCATTTTCAATACTAGACACTCTAGCTACCTATTATGTCACCCTTATCTTCTAGGAAATGAATAGAGAGCCAAATCTTTTTCGAACCTAGAACATAGAGTGTATGGCTGATATGAATGTTTCCATCGGTATCCAACTCGAATGTAGTTTATTCAATTCATCTAACTAAGTATATATTCTTGTCTTCGAGTTCAACTTCATGAGAAGAGGTTATTTTTTATATATTTTTGAGCTTTCCACATTCCATTGTCATATGTATTGAGGATCCACTATCAACCACCCATATAATATCATCTGCAAAAGTCCTTATCACAGTAGAAAATAAACTTCCATCCCAGACTTCTTTTGATAGCTTGGATATGAACTTCATGATGCAACCTTTGATATTTACAAAGAGACTCCTAACAATCTTGATACCTTCCTTCATAAAGGTTTCCATTATAGAGAAATATATCTATATTCTTACCTCTTCCCTTCACTCAGCTATGATATCATGTTGAGAAATCAGTGTAGACATAGATTAGGGTTGATTCCTCTTATCTGATAATTACATGTGTGATTTTTTTTGTTGTTTATTACTTTATTATATCATTTTAATAAATAAATTAAAAAAACATGAATATTATAAGAACATAAAGAACACAAGATATAGGCTCTAATATAGGGAAAAACCCCTCCATGGGGACATCCCACTAAACTATTCTCCTCTTATTAAATTAGATAAAAAAGATACATCCAAGACCCAAAGACAAAAACAAGGACCTCCTCATGCACCAATTCAACACTCCTTTCGATTTTATTCAATCAAGACAATTCAATGAGAGTTATTTTTTGTCAAACCTTTTCAACACAGAACATTTTAGACCCACAACTTCACAGAGTTTATCCAGCAGCTTTGTAGATTTTCCATAGAAACTTTGGATAATAGGGTTTCCAAAACAACCTTGTAGAACATAATTTCAACCTCTAATTTTATAGAGTAACCCAATAAACATCACATGTGTGGAGGAAGACAAGAAAAAACTCATGAAATATTATTTCCTTCCATTCATTCTGTCTTCCTTAGCCTTTGCACTTTTTCTTCTCACTCTTGCACAAAAATCAAACTTGTGAGCTGCTGTCCAAATGAGGTCAAACTCTCTTATATATATATATATAATATATAATATATATATATATACATTTATATTATACATTATATGAGTCATAATAGCCTCTTTCAGGGTTGAAATTCTTCTTGGAAGGGCCCATATGGTCTTGGGAGTAAAAATTATTTTCTAGACTCCAATAACAATTTTATATTGTTACAAATTTCCCAAATGAATCTTCGATGCATGAAAAAAATTATTCTTAACTCAAATAAACCCTGGTAGCATGACGAACATGCTTTTCCTAGAATAATAATAATAATAATTTTCTTCTTTTTCTTTCAAGAAATGTAAATTGATACAAAAAGAAATGTCATTATGAAGGTTGAACCTTACATTTTCAACAATATTTAGCTAAGTGTTTAGAATAATATTTCTCTCCCACTATGCTAATTTACGTAACAAATTTCTCCTTGGGATTTTTAGGAGAATTTTTTGGAGGGCCCACCATGTGGACTTAACCACTAAGATATTTTTGGCAAGAATCCTCTAATACTCAAGTTCTCTTTCCCCAATTCCTAAACAACTTATTTATTAATTTAATAAAATAAAACTTAATTACATAATATAATAGTACTAATCTTGGCGTCACTAGCCATTAAGTTCAACAAAACTTCAACAATATACAAGTAGTCATGTCATAAAAAAAAACATAGGGGTGTCACATCTTTCCCATCTCAAAATAAACATCATCTCAATTTTTTTCTTTAGTTATGTTTCTCTTGGAACAAAATTGGAAATTCCTCGTGCACTTTATTCTCCATCTCCACGGTAAACTTCTCTGGGTGAAATGATTTCACTTCACCTTAACCTATGTGATGGCTTGATCGTAAAGTATAGTTTCTCTATGTTATAATGCATGTAGTGGTTCGACTTGGAATTCTCCTTCTAGTTCCATATGTACCACATTATAATCAATCGTGTAAGAACTATCATGAACATACCTTTTCAATATAGAGACATGAAAAACATCATGCACTTTTATATGATTTGGTAGTTCTACCTAATAGGCTACTGAACAAAACCTAGTGATTATCGCATTTGTTACAAGAAACTTTGATGCTAACTTAGCATAGGTTCCTAGTATTAATGTACTCATTTTTGGTTTGAATTTTATGGATACATGTTCTCCAACTTTGTACTATTTCTGCATTCTCTTTGGATATGTGTAGATTTGTTTCCTATCTTCAGAAGCATTCATATTGTGTCTCATTTTCTTTACCACTTGTTCGATTTCCTGAAGAAGATAAAGTCCTAAGTGTTAGTGTGAAATTTCTTGGAAGGTGTACCGAAAACACTTTAAATAAGTCAATAGGTGACAAGTGACCCTAAGAACGATTTGATGGTTGTTTTTGATTCAGATATGCAATAAAAAGTTAAAAATCCACGATAAGAAACATTTACTATCCATAATAGAAAACAATAGTAAATATATCCAATTCAATAACCCAAATGGAAATACATTAATTGAATAAATTCTTTATTGAAAACACCTAGTGAAGGACATCTACAAAAGGGTCCGCAAATACCCCTCTATGCAATGGGTCCTTTGATGTCCTTAATGCTTGAGTAATTTATCTTCTCTCTCAATGTGTGAAAAACCCAAAATAATATGGAGAACTCAAAATAAAGAGACAATAATGGTGACGATAATAATGAGCATGGTGAAGAATGAATGGAAATCCCTCCTATTTATAACAAAGTATTGAGTTAATCTCGAAAATGGAGAATAATAAACTAATATTGACCAAATCAAGATCTAACCATTAGGAATACTTTACTATATTTTTTGGAGAGGGAAAAGATATTAAAAACTGGTCAAATGTATTTGTACAGAATCAATCAAATCAAATAATTAATTAATTATTTCGCAACAATTAAGAATGGTGTGGAATTGAAATAATTATAAAATAGTTATTTAACAATTAATCCAATAATATAAATAAGGAATAATAAACAAATAATCATTTATTTGATTATTCCTAGGGAATTTAGTCAAATGCGGTAAGAAATAATTATTTAAACAATGATTTAATAATTATTCGTAGAGAAAATTAAACAAATAATGATTTATCTAATTATTCTCAAGGGTTTTTTATTCAAATTAGAAAATAATATAATAAAAGTGGTTTAGTAAATTATTTTCCACAATGAAAGTGATTTTACTATGGTAAAATTAACCCTACATGGTGTATTTCAATCCACCTAGTTAGAAATGACTAGGCAATCATTTTTTTGTCAAAACAGATTGTGCCCAAATGTACGATTATTAGGAGAAAATTGTATCAATGAAATACATTGTAGGTTACACTTCCATGAGAAACCAAAGGGGATTCAAAGAGAGAGAGAGAGATAACTGCAATAATGCAAAGACGGACAAAAGTGGAGGGTGAAAGACCTATTAAACTGATAGAAGTTTCATTTTATGTGGGAGTACATGATCTCAAAGGAGTCGAGGGAGGCATACCCATACCCACCAAGAGAACTTAGTACGAAGAATAATGATGAGCCCAAAAATGTTGGATTTATCTACAAAGTACATGATACATGATATACTAGAATCAATGGGCCACAAAATAATACAATGGATAACATATACATAATGTGCCTCTAAAAACATAGGCCAGGATTGAATACAATAACATTCGAAGACATGAGACGTTATACCCCTAAAGCTAACATGGGGAGGAGGGATCCTAACCAAATAAGCCATGATAAACAAGAAAAGCGTCTGAATATCCAAATGGATAACCTGAAGGGGGCATGCATGTTATGGGCATTATAATCAGTGGAAACAAAACCCATCACATATGTGGAACTCCATCCGAGGCTCGATCAACATCTATGGTAGTCTAGGCATGTGGGGGCTACTTGAAAGGCCACCCCCTCACGAGGTCTAGAACATCTCACACACACCCAAGAATCATTGGGACAATCATCTGGATCACTAAACCATCAAGTGTACAAATCACAATCATGCGATATGGAGTTGGTCTCAAGCATGTGAGACACAACCAAGTGAATGGGAAATGATAGCTCCCTTTGCTGGATCTAAGGCACTGAACAAAGATTGAATTTAGAATAAGGTCTATCACCCTCTAGACCACTCTTCTGAAGTAAATTCGTTCAGGCCAACAAAAGAGGGTCCATTAGAGGTAAGGAAATGAGGAATATTTACTAAATGCACAAGGAATCATAGTAGAGTGACTGATGGAAGGACACCAGGGATTATGATGGAAGGAGGAAAGATGGGTTGCTAACTGAGGAATTCCCTTGTTAGATCATAATAATTATGGTTGACCTCACAACACCTGATTTGATTATGGAGGGGATGGTCGATGACTCAAACGAGGGTTCGACAAATATAGAGCAGTAGAGTTGGAAAACAAACATAAATAGAACAAGATGTATGCGACACAACAATATATGGAACACTGTAACTAGACTCAAGGGTACTCAGAACAGACTCCATAGATATAAGGGTGATTCATCTCAGATGCTTTGGACAAGGGTGACTTGATGATGTTGCCACATGGGGGAGGCCCTAAGAGGACCATGAAAACATGAGTAAATGATGATTACTCATGAAAAAAATTCACACATGAGTAAACAGTGCAAAGGTAAAGTGGTACCAAGGTATAAGTGGCTCAAATGAAGAAATTTGGTTTGAATAGCTGGCAAAGTGACACCTTATGGAAAAAATGCCTTCCCAGTGAAGTGTCAAATTACATAAAATGAAGGGAGACCCATTATAGAAGTTGGTGATAGGTTTCCAACGATGTTAACAGTTTGTGAAACATAGCTACATTTTGGTCACAATGGGTAATGAAAAAACTAGGCTTTTTCCTATAAAGTGTTTTTTCCCCTAAATCCAATTCATTTGCATATTGAGTTGTGGATAGTTTGGAGAAGGCCCTAAATATTGTGGAGATTGTAGCAGACAAAGCGACCATCATAAGCATGATCTGCAAGTTGGAGATAGGTAGCCTAACCTTACTCATGATTTTTTGGGGATTAGAATTTTATATTAGGGCTTTAGTTCACTGTGTGGGACCCCTCCTCATCCTCATGGTCTCAATGTACTTTTGGGGGTCTGTTATGTTCTTTGGAGAATAGAACTGGGCCCACAATTACGTTTGGTGAAGTTCTGAGGGAAAAGAAAAGTGTTCTGGGTTGAGAGGATGGGCAGGATTGGTGGTCTATAGTGAGTGGAAGCTAATTAAAATATACGAATTCCTTTGACTCTAGAAAGGAAAAACATAATGGTATTTTATAGGTATGGCAAATATGAAGGTGTCATGGTGAAAACAAGACTTGGAGTCCCCCCATGCTTAGATTGAAGGGAATCAAGTAGTGACAGGAGTGTTGACACAATATGACATGCTGAGTTTATTAGAGAACCCTATGATGAGGGATGGTGAGACCTCACTATCGAGGATTGTGAGTTACTAAGACCTAGATCAGGAGGCCTTTGTAGTTCGAGTTCACATGATTGAGATCACGATGTAAGACATATATTTTCTGATGGGATTTCCCCCCAAGGGGTCGTCAGGGGAGATACATCTAGTTCTACCTCATTGGAGGAATATAGGTGATTTTGTTAATTTCCACTATGTATCAAGGAGTTGTGCAAATGGCACAACGATATAGATCAGTGACTGAGGGAGGCTTGAGATATGAACTACAAGTGCAACAATGTTTCATATCTTGGGTAGTCATGCCTTCGACCATATTACTAGAGGGAAGATTATGCTGGTGGAGAGTGTGTTGGTCGGGATCTTCAATGGGTGGGCCTAGATGATGTTCTCATCATTTAAACGACAGTTGATACTATGCAGATGGAGAACCGATGATAATTATTCATTTGGGGCAGTGCTATGCTCACTGTTCTATAAGAACATCCCTACTCTTCGACCTCATGTACAGATTCATGATTAGGGCCCATAAGAGCCTAGGATGTGTTGCTAAAGGAAGATACTATGATGAGATGGAGGAGGGAGAGTCGAAAGAGTGTTTTTACATGTGTTGTTTTGACATTGGGACCATATGCCAATGTACATAGATTACTATCCATATAGTGGCATGAATGGTCATGGAGATCCTCACTTACCACTTCTATCAAGACAAGCATGGTGTCCAGATGGTAAGTGAAGGTTTCTATATATTTGATGCATTTATAGTTTAAGAAATATATGTATATGGTACTAATTTCTAAAAGTTGTGGTATGTAGATATAGCACCAGCGAGGCGAGTAGGATACACGAGATAAGCCACATCACCTTGGGTTGTGGATTAGAATGGGGCCACATCACAACAAATACGAGGGAGTGATTATCTATTGGAGGACCTCCAACATATATTTCCATGCTACTAACCGAGGTGACATAGATTTGGCATGAACTAGAACATCAGTATACAAATGAGTGCATGGGTCTTCCCTTAGAGTGGCAAGGAATCATGTAGTGCATTGCTATGGGAGGTTAGGTAGTAGAAGATCTACAGTCTGGTGGGATGGAGCCATTGGATTAGGAGCCTCCAGATGATAGTTGTTAGGCATAGCAACATGTGGGTCCCCATTTTTGTTTTATGATAACATGCAAGTGAGCATGTCGAATGATTTTGACTAGTGGAGTCAAAATACTTAATGGCGATACGTATTTATGGTTATGCATCTTTTTCTGGTGATTGTGGTTCGCCATATTTTATAGATGTCTTCTCGTATATGCATGTGATAAATTCCAATCTAGAATGTTATTTGCAATGGTATCTATATGGTGATTTTGGGCTCTACGAACATGATTGAATGAAATGGATTCAAATTCATTCACCAAAAACTTAACTCGTAGATATTTTCTAAATAGGATAGTATTATACACATGATAAATGTTGTTGAACTGCATGAGGCTAGATCCATCTGAAAGACACATGAAGGAAATTTAAAGGATGGTTGGGAATGCAAACCACCTAAATGAAAGAAGAAATAAATAAATACACACATTTCAATGGGAAATTTTATGGGTAAAATTTCTTGAGGTAGAGTGAATTTCGAGGATTACGAAGGATTTCTCTTTTTGGACCCTCTAAAAGGTATGACCCTTTTCGCAAAAAATTGTGGATGATGTAAGGTCCTAGCCATAATGGTTCAAACTTCCCATTCCCCGTGATATCATAGGCTTGGTCATAAACAAGGTCAAAGTCACTTTCATGGAAGGCATGAGGGTGGATGTTTCTGTCATATTGAGCTTTGGTTTCCTTTTTGGCCACTTCAATGGTTTTAAATGCAACAAGAGGGTCTTCATTGGAATGCTCAAGCATGATAATTCATTGTTCTAAAGGTTGGATTTCTGGGAGGATTTTGAAGACAAGGTGAATGGAAGAGATTTCACACTCGATTGGTAGGACTCCCTCGTCTCTGAAAACAAGGTGCAAAGGAGAGAACCCATTAGAGGTCTTGACAAAATTTATGTAGGCCAACAAAGCAGGAAAGATAATTAAATTCCAGTTCGTCTTGTGTTTACTCACCATCCATTGAAGCATAGTCTTTGAGATCTTGTTGGTAGTTTCAACTTGGAAATTACCTTGAGGGTAATAAGGCAACCAATATTGGTGTTCGAGCTAAACAAAGAGGATAACTCACACCATATCTCATCTTCAAAGTGTCAGCCATGGTCAGATGTCAATTTTTTTCGGAACCCGAAATTGAGTGATAACATTGTTAAAGAAGAAGAGGGCTACAATTGTCATGGTGTTATTCAATGTTGACATGGTTTTAGCCCATTTGGTAAAATATTCAATGCCCACAACAATATAGTTTTCGTTATTACAATATGGGGGTTGAAAATCCATAAAGTCAATAGCTCGTTTATAAAAAGGACTAGCTACGGTGACGAGATGGAGGGGAGCAGGTAGAGCTCATGCCTTAGCAAAGAGTAACTAGAAATTGGGAAAATGTTTGATTGCCTCAATACAATCACTAGAGAGAGAAGGCCAAAACCACCCAACATGCATGATTTTATGGGAAGTAGCCATTCCAGAGAGGTCCCCACCACAAGTTCCACCATGGCAAGCATTGAATACTTTCTCAACTTCAACATGGGCGAGACAATGATGAAGGAGATTTTCGACACCACGATGATAAAGATCATCATCGATGACTCAAGAGGTAGTGAGTTGCTTGATGTCGAATACATCGTCAATCATCATGAGTTAATTGGGGTGTGAATTTTAGGGTTCAGATCTAGGTAAGGATGTCAGCATACCAAGGATCATCTGTAGTAATGGCGAACAGGTGTTCTTTTTGAAGGTCATCATTTACCGACGGATGAGGTGTGCCCGTGGGTAATTCATAAATGATTTTAGAAAGGGCTAAACCTTTCTTACTCTTGGGTGGGATAAATTTGATATCAAATTCTTAAAGAAAAACAATCCAATGGGTGTAGTTTCCTTCGATTTTCTATCAACTCAACAAGAAATTCATGGGGTTGGAATTGGTCATGACTTTGGTGGTACGTGTAAGGATATAATGGTGAATATTTTGAATAGAGAACATGACAAACTCACCATTTTCTCTTGGTGGGAATAGGACATAGGGGGGCCATTATCGTTCTTACTAACATAGTAGATGACATGCTCATTGCTTACATCTTCTTTTATAAGGACCCCATCGACCAAGTTGGTGAACATAGAGATGCACAAGATGAAATTCCTCTCAAAATTAGGTGGAATAATCAAGGGAGTAAAAGTGAGAGCACGTTCGAGGGAATTAAAAGCCCTGGGAGCTTTGTATTCCCAAAAAACGGAATGTTAGATTGAAGGAGTCTAGGAAACCCATGCGTTGTGGCGGCATAGTCAAGGACAAACCGATGAAGAAAATTAGCTTTGCGTTGGAGGCTTTGTAACATGGGATCTTCACTCAATGAACCTATGATATATCATGTGCATTCATGGCATACTAAAAAATATCACTAATTTAACCATGTATTGGAAAATACCTCTATAAATCACATTATTTAACCTCCTACCAATATGAACCTAGTAAAACTTCCCAATAAAAAAAAACCCTACTTTCACTAGATATTGTAGGTATCCATTTTTTCATTAACATTTTTTATACCCCTTTATAATTCTTCATTAAGTTTTTGCTCCATTTTCTATACATTCCAATATAGAAACCCTTTACCCCCTCATATATTCTAAATACATTATCTCATTTTTTCCTCATTATATATTCCCCAGTATGAATGCATGTGGTATGGTATTTCTCACCCAGCGAAGTCCCCGTGCTTTGTAACTGGCAAAGGGTATGAGGAGTAGGAAGTTCAAGAATGGCTTCTGCTTTGAGAGGGTCAAGAGTGATACCATCTTTGGACACAATGAAATCAAAACGTTGGCCGGGAGGAATGCAAAAGACACACTTAAGGGGGTTGAGGTGAATGCTATACTTTCGACATAAAAGGAACAAGTAGTGATATTATATAGATATGTAATGATAATGTGAGATAATTCATGAGAACATTAGGACATGACGCATTGAAAAGTGGCCCCAACAATATTTAAACCAAAAGGCATGACCTTCTAAGAGAATGTTCTCCATAGACTAGTAAAGGTGGTCTCAAGGGTTTGGGAAAGTTGTCTTTGGGACAAGATTTGTTCAAATCATGACACTTTATGTAGACATGAATGGTGCCTTGTTTCTTAAGAACGAGAACAAGATTGGACACCCATGTAGTGTATTCAGTGGGATAGATGAAACCAACCTACATGAGCTTATCAATTTCAACTTTGATCTCTTGATATTTGGATGGATGGATAGGCCTTTGCTTTTGGCAGATGAGTGTGGCATTGGGTGAAGTATAGATGTGTTATTCAACAATGGTCGGATAAAGTATGGGAATTTCATAATAAGACCATTTCAAAACAACAAAAACTTCCTTGAATAGCTTAATGTAAGCATCAATTTATTCCAAGGTGCAATGTGCCCCCAAGATGATATTTCCTTCGATCCCTCGTTTAGCAAAAATGTTGATTTTAATGGTAGGGGAAATATTAGCCATATTTCCTTCTTCAAAAGCATCTGGTGCAAGAATGGGATTTTAAGCCAATCAAATTCACCATCAATTAAGTATTTTGATGCCACAACATATTGGCCATGATTTTGTTGTGCAAGAAAGTATGCACAACGGTGCATATCATCCCAAGGATAATCAAGAGCGGTCATAACTTCCATGATGTCTTCATTAGAATGGAAGATGGGTGGACTAGAGGAAGAAGGACCACATGATGCAGAAGATATACCTGAGGCATCTTCATGATAGACAAGGTTCACATATGCATTTTCAAGGTTAGGATACATATGACAAGTAGATGGAATATTTACCAATGTTGAGACCATTGTTTTCATCGAAGAAGGTTCAACATAATAACAAGAGGAGACATCAAGGGAGTTCCAATGCCTCGATCACATGGATGATGAAAAGTAGAGAATGGTAGTAGTATTAAACATTATCTTAACATTAGGGGGAAGGATCAAAATGGGTGTTTGAGAGACCTCCTATTATGGTATAGTGGTGGGACCAAAATCTACATGTAGAGGAGAGGTGGACTCACTATGAGAAACCACTAATTTGAGAAGCACTTGAACTATATCACAAAAATATTTGAGACGTGGACAAAAATGAGAATAATGGTCATAATTAGCAGACAAAGGACATGGGTGATTCATGAGTAATGATATGTTATTATTAGTTGACTTAGGCAAGGTAACATGGACTTTAGCAATGTTAGAATCAAGGAATGTGTCATAGACCATATTCTTGACATGAGCGAACTCAGGACAATTATTGGTGGCATCACCAACATCATCACATAAAGCACATCGAGGAATAGGTTTTGGCAGCTTAGGAGTAGCTGGAGTTGCTCAGCGTGCCTTATATTTGGTTCCCTTTTTCTGGGCTTTTCCCTTCTCACAAGATGCTTTCGTAACAAGAGTAGGTTCATGTTCAAGTTGTTGTGGGACTAAAGCAAAGGCAGGGCAGGAACAACATGCTGGACTAGGGTCAATGCAGTATAAGGTTTAAGTTGATGAGGGGTGGTGTTTTAAGGAAGATTAATGAACAAGATTGGGATCCCAAGGGTAATGTTAGGAAAACTCAGTGTGGGCATGATAGGTGTAGAATAAACTCTAGGATGTGGAAATAGGAACGATATATAACTAGAAGGCTAATGACCTGAAGGAACTACTCTGATATGGTTAAGGCCAGGGAGAATGCCTCTAGGTGGAAAAGGAATAGGAGAGACACGAGAAGAAGGAAATGATCCTTTCAGTAGTATCAGATTGGTGTGTTGGGTTAGGAATAATAGGCTGGGATGTGGTGTTTGATTTGAAGGGATACCAGACTATTTGTGGGTGGCCCATGATACTTGGAGCATGTAAGCACTACTTTATCTAGGCTCAGATGGAGTAGGTGTTGGACCATAATAACAACCAAGCAAGGTGGAATCTTTGTAGACTCTAGGAGTAACATTGGTGTCGAGACTATGTTATTGTTAGTCACAGAAGAGATGTTGAATGAAGGTGAAGTTTGGGCTTTGGGATCATAATATGTCAACTAATAGATGGTGATGATCTCTCAATTGTGGGGAAAAGCACATATTTTGGTGAACAACATTTGAAATAGTTTACATAGCATAGATATAAATCTGATCAGAAAGGATGTTATAGTCTAAGGGAGCATCAATGACTTCAATGTCAATAAGGACCATCTTTCTATCAATTGTGACATAAGCCAAGGGGCTACGAGGGATGACATTCCCAAGCATAGAGAGTGATGGCAGATGGGGACATGTCTAAGGAACCAAGTCATTTTCAAACACTAGAAGCCATGACATAGGTGGAGGCACATTTGTCTGTGATACACCATTGAACAATAACATTTCTAATGGAGTCTGGTATTTGAAGTGCAATGATTGAAAGAAGGGGACAATTTTCTTTCTTGTCAACGTGAAATAAAATCATATGATCAACTTGGGGATCCACGACACCCAAAGTAGAGAGTAGATATTTCCATTTGGATGGACACATCTAGAGAACTTCCAGCATTAACATGGTAGTAGGAGGCTCCACCAAGTGATGTACTATGTTATATGTATGGAAAACTTTAGTAGAAGAAACATTTTGATGTAATAGACCTTTGGGGATCTTGGGAATAACTTATACCATAGGCCGATGACAAGGACTAAGTGGAAACTTACGTTTAGGGCTGAGTAACTGATTTACCAGATGGCTTGTCGTTTTTGTTAAACAGACATGGCGAGGGAGAACAATTAGGAAAGATAAAGCATGCGATACATTTTTATTAACAATTTGATATACATTTATAGTACATTTGGTGACCGTTGGGATTCACATCCCAAGGTATCTTGGACTGCTTTGTCCATTCGGCTTCCATGCTAACCCTTTAGGATTAGGTGTCCAACATTCCCCCCCTTAATCCGAAGGGTTATGTATGAGTCCAAGAAAA
>APFE031021571.1:37740-72749 GCA_000404065.3 Pinus taeda
GTTGCTGAAGCATCTGTGTGAAGAATGGCTGGTTTTATGGCAGTGCTTACATGGATGAAGATCAAAACAGTGATCTTTCAGATGGCCAACTCGATCACAGTGTTGGCATTTTACGATCTGTTGTTGTTGTGGCTGTTGTGGGAGAGGAGCAGAGTATGGAACAACTGAAACTGAACTGTCATGAGGAGCAGGTGAACTGTCATAAATGAAGCCAGCACTCTGAAACTGAATGGGCTTGGTGTAGTCTGGAATATGAAAGGACAATTCCTTGTCATATCCAAGACCGGTTCTGTGCTTGTTGTGGACAAGTTGTTCCCAAGGTCTGATGATAGGCTTGGGAAGTGCAGATTGAACTTCTGCATCTGCATTTACAACTGCTGCTTTATTTGAATGAACAAGAACATTATTGGCTTGCTGTTTATGGGAGTATGTTTCAATCTTCTGAACAGAAACAGGTTCAGAAAGATGACTCCATTGTTGTAGTTCTTCTTGCTGTAGCTGTGATTCAAGCTGCAAAAAATCAATCTTCTCATGTGCAGTTTGCAGAGAGGTTTGGATGTCAAAGAGAGTTTCTTTGTTAACTTTGACCATCTCATCAACAATGGAATGAATTAGGATATTCAATAACTTTAATGCATCTTCAAGTCTGGCCATTTTTCTTCAAAAACACAACTGAGGCAATAGCAACAGAAAAATAATATTGTACTCTTACTACAAGATCTTGTAGGAGCTTGTCAAGTGGCAACACTGTCGCAAAAGTGGTTGATGGAGCAGGACCAATGCAAAAATATATAAATGTGAAGATGAGTGTTGTCCTCAACTTCAAACTTCAGAGCATCTGGGTGCTATGGAAATCATGCAAAATCTCTACAAGAAACTGCTCCTAGAATGACTGCCAAAAATGTCTTCAAAATTGCTTCAAATTCACTTCATAATGCTGATCAAATCTTCATCTTAAGACATTTCACCCACTGGCAATATTTTCACAATATTCAAAAAAGAATTACACTGCTTTATTGAGTTTCAGTTTTCATAATAAATGGGTACATGGCTTGCTGTAGGTGTATTCTTTAAAAACATATGATGGCTCACGCTATCAGGCAAACAAAGTGTTGTAGGCAATTTCCCTCAAATGTGTGTGGATGAACAAACATGAAATCATGTATATGCTCATGAAGTACAACAGACCAACAACGTAATGCTCAGAGAATACATAGTCCACATCAGAAGTAGGAATATAACAATAGCTTCAGATTTAGGAATAACAGAGATATGAGAAACCTGCGACCTGTGATACAGAAATATCGCTGCCGCCAATGCCTTTATCTTCTCTAAATATCGTGATCAATCTAAATATATGCTGCTCAACAAAAATCACTGTTGTCTCCAGCTCAGATGTGTTGAAAATTTTCCAGACATCCTTCCATGGGAGGCAGAAACGAGATCAACCCGTTCTTGAAATTGCTCTAACAAAAGCCTTTGAAAGTAGCATCATACTAAATCATTTATAATGGCATATATGTAGACGTATCTATTTGTGCTAGGAGCTCCTTTATGTCAACTTCAAAACGTACTTGAACCTGGTTGAGCACATATGAGTCAGAAGCAGAGGAAACAAACGTGATTGCAAGACCCTTCGTACCAAATCTGCCAGCCCTTCCAACCCTGTGCAAGTAAGTATCCGCAGAATCTGACATGTCATAGTTAACAACAATATTTACACGCTCAATGTCGATTCCTCTACCAACCAAATCAGTTGGAACTAATATCCTCTTATGACCCTCCTTGAAACCTTTGTATCTTGTCAATCTTTCTTCCTGTGTCATCCCAGAATGAATGCATATGGAAGGAAAGTTACACTCCACAAGTAGCTTGTTTAGCTCCGCAGCTCTGTTCACGCTCTTAACAAATATCGCCACTTGGTTGAAGTCCAACGCATCGAGAAAATCATTCAATATACTAATTACTCTTAGAGGCAAGGAAACTTAGTAGCACTGAAAGCGCTCTTCTTCAATCGCTTAAGCAGGAAGAAAAATCTCGTGGCTCGGACAAATTTCGTGGCTGCTATGACTAGGGCCACCAATTGTCTTTATCGATGAATAGAGCAGCCATATTAGCGAATAGTGTGGCTATCAAGAATTCTTTATCAAAGATGAGCCCCATTCATACAAATGAAACATAAGCTCAGCATAAGGAAGACCTTTGGAGATCCACGCCAACGCTTCGCTCAACTATCATTTCTTTCCTAGCACTCTGTTGCATTTGTGGATTGTAATAATTGAGCAGTAGCTTCAAGCTCTTCCAACCAGCACTTCCGACGGATTATATTTTTCTGCACATATCTCCTACCTGCAATGGACTCTGCCACATCTTCCCCTGCTAAGAATTTGACCAAAAGCATGAACAGAGAGTTGAAGTATCATGTAGTGATGTTCCCGTTCATGGCTCAAGGCCACATAATCCCCTTCCTGGAGCTCGCAAGGCTGCTTGCCAAACGAACTGGATTCGCCATCACTATAGTCAATACGCCTCTCAACATCAAAAGACTCAGACCCGAGATCGCTTCCACTGGTGACGGTCTGGATATCCGCCTGGCAGAGCTTCCCTTCTCCGCTGCCGACCACGGTCTTCCTCTAGTCAAGGTAGTAAAATTACCAGCAACTACACTATGCACATTCTTGAAGTTGGTAATTCTTCTAAGCCTGGAACTAACAATCAAATCCAGTCTATTCACGTTATGACTCGCACAGCGGACAGATACCGTTGGGATTTAAAGCAGATGCACAAATACTCCAGAGTGCATATGGACGCCAACGACCTAGGCTTCAACAGTGGTACTCTCTCACAATCAACGCCAGTCTCATTTTCAGTGCATTTCTGCGTCGGAATTTCTCAGATCTTCAAATCATGACTGCGGCCACCCAGAAGTGCGTTATAATTATCCGTTTCAACACACAGTCTCGCACAACGGACAGATACCATGTCAGAAGCAATCACCGCTTCAATGCAACGTTCTCCTTCAGCGTTCCTGCGTTACATATCAAAACAGCTCTGAGATGCCAGGCCAACATTATATATTAAAACAGCTCTGAGATGCCAGGGTTGACAGGAAAATTTTAGAACGTTAGAGTAGGTGGACAGTGAGGGAGAGCGTTTTTTTATGAAAACACATCTGATAAGATGTCAGACTCATAGCGTAACAGAGCGCAGGTAATGAGGGTAGGCAGCGCTATTCAAGGCAGGTCACAGGCCACACATCATGGCTCTGATACCATGTTAAACAGACATGGCGAGGGAGAAAAATTAGGAAAGATAAAGCATGCGATACATTTTTATTAACAATTTGATATACATTTATAGTACATTTGGTGACCGTTGGGATTCACATCCCAAGGTCTCTTGGACTGCTTTTTCTATTCGGCTTCCACGCTAACCCTTTAGGATTAGGTGTCCAATAGTTTTCTTGTGATCGAGTCTGAAGGTTGAGCTATTTGGTATTAACCTTATCAAAATTCGTCATAAGAATTTGATAATCATTGTGACCAGAGGGTGGAGCTTGCTGAGTTTCCTCTCCTGGTGTAGATTGGGAATTAATGCATCCTTGGTGAGGAAAAGGATTCGTAAGCACTATCTTTTGAGATGAAGTAGGAGGGGGAGGAGGAGCGATGGGCCACGGTCTGTGAAAAGTAGTTGCTTGAGCTTCCATACTTGATGCATCTAAGGTAAAAGGGGGAATTCATGAGTATAATGACCATATATGCCACAAAAATCATAATGTTTTCCCTGTGAAGCCCCTTTTTTTGCTTGGGTTTTTCTCCTTGTTATTGTGTTACAGGATTAGGCAAAAGACTTTGTGATGTATTGGGTAGAAAACTGTGGTTGCCTTCATTACCTTGAGATTGATGGTTCTAGTTACCCTTCCCCTTGTTCCTTTTCTTGGAGTTAGGGGATTAGGTCTGCTTACCTAAGCATACATTTGATCTTGTGGAGGAAGTGGCTATTGCGGGAGAGTGGGAGAAGGAATGGGGGTCTAGGGTGCTTGTGCTAGAGGGGCTAGAGTGCTAAGAGGTGCATACAGATAATAAGGAGATGGGGAACATTGGGATAAATAGGTTGTACAATAGTTGGCCTTGACATCTTTTGATACAGATGAGGATATGCATATGGAGTGTTGGGACCTACATAAGAGTTGCCATGTGAAGGATTGGGGAAGGGATAATTGTAAGAGGAATTGGCCCCTCCCTGGCATGGACCATAACTCATTAGAGGTGTATCATATGGTTGATGATGTCAAATAGTTCCAACTATGTCATCTGTGGCATGGGATGGCCTTGGTGCATTACCAACACCACATTGAGGTAGCTCAAGGATGGAAGTGTAGACATAACCTAACTGGTCGTGGATCAGGTCAAATTTCAAGGCTACTTGGAGCACATGTTCTTCATACTTTCGGAAGTGAGATAGGAAATCTTTAGCAGTGGGCACCAAAAATGATCTAAGGAAATTGTTCATATAAACATGGTCTTCAAATTCAAGAGCTATATAGATTCTCCTCCTTCTACTCCATTCTTAAACATGGTTTGATAGGTGAGTGGTAGGAGTTTGACAAAAAGAAGTCAGAAGCTCGGTACTAGTGTCATAACAAAGAGGTTACTAGAAATACACATGAAAATATTTGGCAGGAATTGTGAAAGTGGAAAGAGTGGCCTTGGATTGATCGACATACCGTTTAGTAGCAACTTCAGTAATTGTGCATTAGAGCTAATGAATACAGATGGAGTCTTCAATTATCTAATTTGATGAACACCACATATGAAGTGATTGAACATGATTTGTGGGATATTGTCTAGAATTACCTTCAAACTTTAGGATGTTTGAAGGGGGTTTGGTAGGCATAGCTAGCCAAGTGGAATTGCGAAGAAGAGGATCATTGATGAGCTGGTGGAAATCAAGGAGACTTACACAAAGGGAAGTAATGGAGTAGGAATGACCAAACTAGTGATGGTTCCACTGGTGGGGTTATAGAGGTTGGTAAGTGGGTTACAACCCTGGCTTCCAGCACCCACATTGGTTTCTAACATCGTGTAAGTACAGGGTTGAGAAGACATGGAATAAAATGAGGAAGTAGAAGAATAAGTAGAATTGGAATCAAAGTGATGACCCGGTGTAGGACTAAGAGGATTTACTCTAACTCAACGTCGAGGAGTAATATGTCATAATGGGAACTGAGGGCGAAGACCGTGAAGTCTCCGCAACAAATGCCAGGGCAGTGTAATGATATCAAAGCATTAAAGACTCAAAGGACTAAAGGGTAATGATAGAATAAAAATGCAACAAACAACAAGAAAACACATAGTGTAGTCATTCCAAGTGTAAACTAAATATATTAATGATGTTACTTTAATACAAGTAAACACTTCATGTCAAAGAAAAATACCTCTAGCCTATAGGTGGTCTAAATCCTCAAACAATCCTATATCTACTGTTTCATATGGCCTTCTAAAGAACTTCTTGCTTGACAAAATCTCATCCCCGCAAACAAATTTATCTAGAGCAAGGTAGGGTAGAGAACCAAATCTGTCTCACAGTTAGTCCTATAAGGTATTTTCCTAAGATTGGTCACTATGTCTAGATTCAGTGCACGGGGGTGGTTGAGTCTTGAGCTTCTTGGTATTCATCCAATGCATGGGGTTCCTTTCCATGAGTTGGCTAGCCCTGAGGAAAATTGCTTGCACGATGACATAGCCTAAGCCCCTTTGAATCCAGTTTCTGATGTAGTCTAACTTTGGACCATGGGTTGTTGAAGTATTTTAATCTCCCTAATATATCAACTTCTATGTTTCAATGGAAGTGATCGATGGGTGTTATTTGAATCCTGTCTCACCAATTATACACCTACACTACAAAGATTGTTTGATGCTAGCAGCCAATTTGGATTAATATTTGTGTGTTGATTTATTAAGATGTAGTGTTTCAAGTCTTGGCTTGATGGTGTTAACCAAGATCACATTCTCTTAGCGTGTTAGTGTGTGAAAATAATGTGTCAAGTGGATGATTTAATTGAGATTGTTTTATGGTTTCATGTGCTACTGAAAATAAAGTGTTAAAATACTATAAATAAATATGAAAATGAAAGAAAATAAACAACCAATAAAGCACACAAAACCCCATCCACAAAGGTTATGATGAAGCTACAAAAGAGAGGGAAAGCAAGCTACTCAAAGACACACAAAAAGGCCTAAAATAAGTAATGTTAAGGGACTAGGATGTAGAGGAAAAAATACGCTATAAATGGTGTAGACAAACAAAACAAATTAGAGGTGAAAGATGCTACAAAGGAAAGGTGTGATGCTCTAAAACCTAGGACGCGCAATGGGATCCTAAGGGGTAAAATGTAAACCCAAACTCCAAAGGTAGAAAAGGTAAAATAAATGTATCCAAAAGTCTTGAAAAGTAAGATTAGACTTTGAAAACCAGTGGTGGAAAATTTTGAAACCATAGACCCATCACTCAGTGAATCTCTTCCTAACAAGTTGGGCATGTACTCTAAACTATAGGGGGATTTTTCTTTCCTCAAAGAGAATAATTAAGTGTATCTAAGACTAAAGGGGAATCAAAATAGTGATCTAGTACCCTTCGTAGTCTATAGACAACACTCTCAGAAAATCTGAAAAGAATTCGTTTTTTTCTACCAAAACATAAGTATTGACCTAGAACAATGGACAACACAGATTTTGGGCCAAATAGTGCACTCTGGAGTGAAGATTAGTGCTAAAAAGTGTGTTTTTATCCTGAGTCTCTAGGTCAATAGATATCTCTCAATGTTTTTTGTCTCCTATTAGTTGGTACCTATGACCTGTGGAAAGAACAAAAAAACCACAAAAATCCGAAAATTTGACAAAAATGGAAATAATACTATAGATAGAAATTGAGAGGCTAAAAATACTTGTAGAAAACCATGAAATTTAATGAAACTTCATTCACCCAAGAACATTGTTATTACACCAGTGGAGCTTCCATTTGCTAGTGTGAAATTTCTTGGAAGGTGTACCAAAAACACTTCACTTAAGTCTGTGGGTGACAAGTGACCCTAACAACAATTTTATGGTTGTTTACGATTTAGATCTGTAATAAAATGTGAAAAACCTATGATAAAAAACATCTATGATCCATAATAGAAAACAACAGCAAGTATATCCAATGCAATAACCCACATGTAAAGAATTTAATTGGATAAATTCTTTATTGAAAACACCTAGTGAAGGAGATCGACAAAAGGGTCTGCAAATATTACTTCATGGGATGGCTACCTTGGTGTCCTTGATGCTTCAATAATCGATCTTATGTCCAAATGTGTGAAAAACCCAAAACAATATGGAGAAATCAAATGGGATGTCAAAATAAAAGAGACAATAATGGTGACAATAATAATGATCATGGTGACGAATGAGCTGAAAACCCTCCTATTTATAACAAATTATTGAGTTAATCTAAAAAATGGAGAATAATAAAATAATATTGACCAAACCAAGATCTAAGTATTAGGAATACTTTATTATATTTTTTGGAGAGGGAAAAGATATTAAAAAATGGTCAAATATATTTATTTAGAAATAATAAAATAGAATTATCTATTAATTATTTTGCAAGGATTAAGAATGGTGTGAAATTGAAGTAATTACTAAATAGTGATTTAATAATTATTCCAATAACATAAGTAAGGAATAATAAATAAATAGTGATTTATTTAATTATTCCTAGGATATTTTGTCAAATGTGACAAGGAATAATTATTTAAACAATGATTAATAATTATTCGTAGAAAAAATTACATAAATAATGATTTATCTAAGTATTCTTATGGCTTTTTTATTTAGATAGGAAAGTAATTTAATAAATGTGGTTTACTAAATTATTTTCCACAGTCAAAGTTATTTTACTATGGTAAAATTAATCCTACATGGTGTATTTCGATCCACCTAGCTAGAAATCACTAGGTCATAATTTTTTGGTGCTAGCACTAACATCAACTTGTCTTTTAGTTGGCTCAAACTTAAAGTAGTTTGACACTTCCACTCATACATAGCTTCAAATAGGCTCATTTTGATAGACACCTGATATCTAATATTTAATGAAAATTCTTCTAGATTGAAATAATCTTCCCACTGTATGCATCAATCCATAACATACATCCTCAACATCGCTTCGAACATCTAGTTTGTTATTTATGTTTGACCATCCATTTGAAGATGGTATGTTATATTAATGTTTTTCGTAACCATTCCTCCAAATAATTTCTTTCAGAATTTTGAGGTAAACTTAGCGTGTCTATATGATATAATTTTTTGCGAAATTATATGTAATTGAAAAAATCATTTCATACAATTTACGCAATTTAGGATGTGCTAAATGTACTTTGGACATCCTATAAAATGGGTTTCCTTACTTAGTTTTGTGTTGTACAACAACCCCCCATTTCATAAAATTTTATCTTTAACTATAATATGAAATGGGGCCCTTTTTAGATTTATGAATAAAATTGGTATCAACTCATTATTCATCAAAAGGTTTGAAAGAAACATTACATTATAAACCTTTTGAACAAATATAAAATGGTCTTAAGAAATAAATATATAATTCTTTGTTATTGCGATAAAGCGATCGCAAGATCGCATATTGCAACAACAAGGGATGCATAAAGAAAAGACCCATTGGTCTACCCCGATCAAAAAAGTGAATAACTATCGGATATCGGGAAAGGAAAGAAAATGTTACAAATGCCCCTCACACTTTCCTCCGATGCGATATCGCTATCGGCAATCGGGGAATGTAGCACACACACATTAAAGACACCTTTTAAAACTCCTGATGCGAATAAGCTGTATCGCCATCGGGGATCGGGGATTTTGCAATGACACAAATATTACTACTGAGGCATTTCTCTGATTCCGATTGCGGTAAAGCTAAGCACGAATTTCAAAAAAGATTGAAAAGGCTTGGTTATATTATGTTAAGTTATTATTAAAATCCTTCCCGTTCTCGATAGCGATTTGCTTGTGATTAACCACCAAAAATCAAAGCCATGCTTGAATGAATCATTCGGCGAATAAACAATATGATGGGAATTTAAATGATTGACAGGATTAAGTGGCCAATTAATGGAATAGTTATGCCGAAATCTCCTCAGAGATTGTATCTGTGGTAGTATTATTTTAATCCTTCATTATTCATTAATTGATGTAACTCTTTCATATTTGGCTCGCACCAACTATTCTTTGTATTACGTTCATTTTAAATCCTGCACAGAGCTCCGCCGAAGCAACAAATTTAAGCCAAATGGGGAAGAAATCCAAGATATTTACAGCAGCTTCAGCTCTCATAGTGACAAGACAATCTACTACTGATCTAGGACCAAGCAAGAAAGGATTGATTTCAGACACTACTTGTCTTAGCCTCGACAACACTAGCTGGAAAAGCATCTACAATCTAGTTGAAGCTAAAGAGCCTGAAACGGTATCAGTGCAAGCTACTGCAAGTTCAACCAAATAGTCAGAGGCTACCCTCAAGGATTTAGCCGACTCTTATTTGCACCGAATAGCAGCTCGAGAGAAAATTCTTTCGTATACAGATGTAGTGAGGTGGGCAGTTGAAGAAATCCCTGTTACAAATAGAACATTATGCACAATCAACGGGAGAGTCTTCGGCTCGTTTCAACCTAATGATTTGAGAAAAATGTACCACTTGCCTGAACCACAGAAGAAATACAACAAAGCATTTCTAGAGAAGTTTAGGGATGAGAATGGAACTAAATCAACACCTATTCGGGAATGGAGACAGAACCCCGCAAGGCACAAGCATGAATCTTCAGGTAAGTACTCTGTCGATTGATTATGTTCTCCTTATTCTTACGTCAGGGCGATGATGTGTAGGATTTGGGGATTACATGATTCTGCTAAATTCTCAATTGAAATGGTTCCTTTAATGGAAGCGGCAATCAATAGTGAGATAATAGATTGGGGAAATGTATTATCAGATAAGTTAGCCACTACTATCCTTGAGTTTAGAAATAAAACTCGCGTCACTGATAGGTCTATTCCTTCGTTTTATTATAGTGCCTATATTTTAGATACTCTTTGTTTCAACTCTGAATTTCCTATGTTGGGGTGGATATGGACTCCACAAGACCCCATGCCAATTCACATTTATCACCAGAAGCTATGGAAATCCCATTATAAGGACCACCTGTATCAAGTTTGTAATGGTTTTATGTTGCCCATTTACTATGCCATTTTTGACAAGCCTGCTCCGAAGACTTCCTCACAACCAGAGATTAACCTAACCACTCTAGGAAACTGGTTCGGAGATGATAAATTCACATACATAAGAGTTTTTGGCATCCTTGCCAGGCCTCATGTCCTTCCCTTGTACATACCCGACAATCTATTGGCTATAGAATTAGCCTATCAAATTACATCTATAGCAACAACCAAGACTCTGAGGACTTCAAAGAAGCAGGTTTGGCCTCCTTTTCCTCTAAGGTGTGGTGTTTACACTCTGCATGACTATAAGCATGCAGAGAAGGAAGCAGAAAAGATAAATATGCTAAAATCTTGGCACCATTCCTAATAGGCGATTTGACCCAAGGAAAATCGTCTATAATGTACTTGAACAGGAAAAAGTCACAAAGTTTGATCATAATGAAGACTATTTTGATGACTTATTTTCTTCGGCGGAGTCATTATTTCAGGTCCAAACACTAGCTAAAATGAGATATAATGACGAAGGGTTAGTAGAATTCAATAAACTCAGAGAGCAGAGGTTGCAAACTCTGCCTTTGCATTTACTAGCTACTGCCCTGATGACACAATCAAGCGAGCCTGAATAGTGACTCACCTACAAACCTCCTGCTACATCAAAGATTCTTGAGGAAGTACAAAGGAAAGAGCAGGAGGAAGTACATAGGAAAGAGTAGGAGGAAGCACAAAGGAAAGAGCAAGAGAAAATATAGGAGGAAGAGCATAAAAAGGAGCAAGATAAGGGCAGCGAGGATGCCAATATGGATACCCAAATTGATCTGAAATTTCTCCAAGAATGGCAGCAATTTGACTCCATCATAAGAAATTTGGAAGGTCTAAAAGGTGCTGATACACCCAAAGTAAAAAATACACAGGATACAGCGTCAACAAAGGTTCCAAGTGAAGGAACCAACGGCCTACCCCCTAATACAGACTTACAAATAATTCCAAAAGATCCCTCGGGTCAAATCATTTTGTAGGTGGAGGATATACCTCCATTAGATGTCTTTTACAACCCAAAACATAGGGCCATAGTAAAGTGACAATGGAAAAGGAGAAGGCTTGATCAACCTTCCCTGTTCCAAGAACAAACAGAGATAGCCAACATAGTTTGGAAAGAGGAGTTTGATCCTTCCGATGACCTAATGAAGCTTTCCCAGTATGTCGGAGCCTATTCGGCGGCCACCATGGACAAGGCATCAGAAGTGAGTAATCTACTAAAAGAAAAAGACCATGCAATTATTTTTTTGCAAACATAGATGTCGAAGGCACAACAGAAAGTTGAACAATTAGAACAACAATTGTCAACATAGCATCAATTAAATAATCGACTGAATAAGCAGTTACTTGAAGAAAAACAGAGAGTAGATTCAAGCGTGATTCAAAAGCAGAAAGAATTATCAGAAGCATTGGTAAAATTGAAGACGATGAATGAACTAATGGTGAAAATAAAAGATGAGCAAATTGCTCAGGTACCACTTCAAATAGAGAAGTTCAAGAGTCTTCCACAACCTGCCGATTTCAGAACAGAAGCACTAGAGATTAGTAAGGCATTGGTGACACAGATAAGACTATTGTGTCATAATATTTCTCATGTTGAACCCCTTTGTGGTATAACAACATTGATAGTCTATAAATCAGTTGATGCTAGATAGGATTTAGAGCAAGCCGACGAGACCTTGACAAATTTTCTTACTTGGCAAGACACCAGTGAGGGACAGGCAACAAATCTACCGAAAATCCTAGAATCCCATAAGGAAATCCTATTCTTAGAATGACAGTCCCAGTTGATGAAGGCAGAGAGAGAAGTTTCTAGATGTAAATTATCCACAAGTAACTTGATTGAATTAATCAATAACACTCTCTATTTATCTAATATGATTTCACAATGTACACCAGGTAAATTTCTATCGTCTAAGACATTGGAGCAAGCATGTAATTAGGATCTGGAAAAGAATGGAAGGTTAATTGCAGGTATTGAAACTTTAACTTGGGACACCTATTGGTTGTTCCTAGTAAAACCATATAGCAAGAGAGCTGCCCTCAAGTGTCTAACAGATGAAATCGGTTGTATCATTCCCGATATATATGATGCCACATACTCGGCTCAGCTCCATTCTCGCCTCATCCGCCCTCCAGAATTGGAATCGATGCTTGCAATTTTCCAACCTAGATCAAAGGGAAAATAGCCAGAGTGATGAATCATGCTGTCAACTACCAAAAAACTTGCTGTGGAGAAGATATTCAAGATCCAGTTGTACCAATTAAATAACATTTTATTTTTGTAGTTATTTAGTTTAATTAAGTATTTATAGACCCTTTCATGTATTTAGAAAGGGTCCTCAGTTTTTATATAAAACTCAAACCTCGAAGTTGCACTATTATACTTCTGGCATATTTTTTATAAAGACTGGGCCAATTATTCCAAATTTTAACGACGAAGATTTTATGTGGATGTGCACTATTGCCTTGATATGAAAGTATCTCTGAGTTGAAAGAAGGAATTCAAATTGTCATTGATATTGGGAATGATTTACAGCACATATGGTACTACTATCTGTGATCTGAATTCATTCTTTTGTGTGAATTGTTATTTGATTACTCTTGCTATTATTGAATATATGTATGTGTTTTCAACAACATTCTTTATATTTTTCACTTTTGGATGTTTAAAGGATGTTATTCTTTTAGTCATACATGTATGAGTAATATATAGAAGATAAGTGTAACAATGTTTTATTAATTACTTTGTTCAACTATTTGAACAAAGCAATTATTATATGAATGAATGTCTTTGTTTAACAAATAGAGTCATCTATATGCTTATTTTTGAATAGAGATTATCAAATGTTGCACTTAGAATAAAAATTTCTCGGGATAGAATAGTTATTCATATTTTCACTTTTTAGATTATATCATTCATCCATTACCATTTTATAAGAAAACCAATCACTCATCCATCCCCTTTTTATTCATCATTGGGAAACTGGTCCCATTATCTCCAGTCGGAGCCACCACACCAAACGGAAAAGGAGTTGCATTAAGGTCCAAACCGGGTGGTTTTCCCTGATGTTTTTGCAATGATTTTCAAGGCATCAACACTTAGTTATTCCACAAATACCATAATTGAATAACGTTGCCTCTTAGTTCTAGGAAGACCAGTGATGAAATCTAGAGAAATGACTTCCCATTTCCACTTTGGAATTAGTAAAGGGTTTCAAATTTTAGTTGGGGTTTTATGTTATACGTTCACCTATTGGCAATATAAACACATAGCTAAATATATCGTCACTTCAGGTTTTATTCTCAAACAATAAATTCCTTTTATAATGTTGTAATCATCTTATAATATCTGAGGTAACCTCAGAAAGGTTTTTGATGGCATTCATTCATAATAAGTCACTTCAAAGCAACCTCATTTGGAACAAATATTATGTTCCTAAAATTTAACAATTCATATTGGTTTCTTGTATAACTAGGTAGCTCTGCATGATTTAAATTTTTGTGTAACTATATACAAACTTCATATTCTAAAGCTTTTTCTCTTATCTATTATGCAAAATCCATATCTGTATTGCTGACAAAAATTCAAGGTACATTATTTGTAGTTCTACATAGGGAATTTTCTATTTTATTCTCTTTCCCTTTAATGTTCTTGATGTAAAATTCACATTCACTTAAGAATGCAATACACCTTTTACGTCTAGCATTTAATTTGACTCACTGAACAAATCCTTAAACTTACGTTGTCTTTAGTAAGAATAAACTTTTTCCCCAACAAGTAATGTCCCCACATTTTTAATATATGTATAGAAAAACTTAATTCCAAGTCATAAGCAACATAATTCTTCTCACGAGGCTACAATTTTTTCTGATTCATAACTAACTACATATATTTCTTGCATTAATACACCATCCAACCCTTAATGGCATGCATTTGTAAACAAAGGAAAGTCTTTTTCTAGATCTTCAATCTTTAAAATTGGAACTATTATTATTGGGTGTTCTAATCTATCAAAAATCTCTTAAAATTTCATTGTCCAACTGAATTTCACTCCCTTATTTTGGATAAAGGTGATGGGATAGGCTAATTTAGAAACAACTTCAATAAACATCCAATAATAACTACTAATTTTATATTGCAGAAATGTAAACACAAAAGACACATAAAATAAAAGAGACACGGATATACGTGGGTCACATAATTTGGGCTATGTCCACTGAGAAATATCCATTCCTTCATTTTATATTATCAAGAAAAATGAAGAGATACAACCTGCAAAAGATCCGGTGTAATTCCCTTTTCACTCTCAATCTTCTCTCTCTTCCTCAACTTAGAATACAGATCAACATAGACGCAATACAATTACCTCATATATAGCAAGGGGTTTCCTTCTAAGGCAAAAAGCCCTAAATTAAACATAACTTCTACCATCATATCTCCTCCTAATGAATGACCTAGATTGACTGCGAAATTACACCATTTTTGAAGGCAATTTTACATCTATTTTTAGCTTCGAGGGCGTTGTGCTTGATCCCCCGCTGGGGGGGCTCCAAATAATCATCGTCACCCCCTAGAGGAACACATTTTAGAGGCATCTTTGCCACCACATTCCGCAATGGGATTCAATTCGGTGATACCTGTGAATAAAGAAGATGATGAGGCTCCACACCCGTTAATCTCCCACTTGGAGACTGATTATAGCAACTCCACCGTTGCTTCATTTAGTGGACAATGACTCTAATTTGGACCTCGTTGTTTCTCATATTATTCATCATACTTGAAGAACAATTGAAACTGAGTAGAATCTCAATTTCTCCCTTGTTACAACTTTTATTAACATATCTATAGGATTATGGCTAGTGTATACCTTTTCTAGCTTCAACTGTCCAACTTCTAACGCTCACCGTATGAAATGGTACTTGAGATTTATATGTTGGGTACTCGAATGAAATGCAAAGTTATTTTCAAGATCCAGGGCACTTTGGCTATCATTGTATAACATATCCAACTCTTAATTCTTACCCAATTCATCCAGAAACCTTTGTAACCAAATCATTTCTTTACTAGCCTCTATACCAACAATGTACTTTGCTTCCATCGTTGAGAGTACAACAACACTTTGCAGTTTTAAAACCCAACTGGTAGTTGTTCCACCTACAATAAACACATATGTTGTGGTTCTCCTCTTGTTATCTTTATCACCCACTATTTTCATTAGCATATCCCTGTAGAGCAATGTTTAAAGCATCAAATCATAATGCTTGATTTGTGGTACCTCTCAAATACCGGAAAATGCACTTCACCTCCATCCAATGTTCTTTTCCTAGACTGTTCATGTACGTGCTTACAACATCCACTACATGTGAAATATCATGCCTTGTGCAGATAATTGCATACATTAAGCTTCTAACTTCTGATGTATATGGAAATTTAGACATATAACACATTTCTTCCTGAGCCTTGGGACACATCTCGTTACTTAGTTTGAAATGGCTAGCCAAAGGTACACTAACTGGTTTTTCATTTTGCATATTAAATCTTTTTAGCACCTTTTCTATGTACTCACTTTGAGACAATGTTAATTTTCGATTCTTCCTGCCTCTAGTTATTCTCATAGCAAGGACTTTTTTTGCAATACCCAAATTATTTATTACAAATGACTTTTCCAATTTTCTTTTGAGCACATTTATTTTTTTCCTGTTACAACCTGCAACAAGAATGTCATTTACATACACTAACAATATAATATAGATTCTAACATTTTTCCTTCTGAGATAAGCACATTGATGAGAGTGACGTCTAGGATAGCCTCGTTTAGGCATGAACCTGTGAAATCTTAGATACCATTGCCTTGGATCTTGTTTTAAGCCAAACAAGCTCTTCTTCGAATTGCACACTAGTTTCTCCTTCCCTTTTACCTCATATCCTTGTGGATGCTACATATATATCTCTTCCTCCAAACACCCATGGAGAAAGGTTGCCTTTACATCTAACTACTCAAGATACAAATCTTCAGCTGCTGCTAGACTTAAAATAGTTCTGATTGAAGTCATTTTAACAATAGGAGAAAATATTTCATCAAAGTCTATACATTTTCTCTATGCAAACCCCTTCACCACAACTCTTCCTTCTACCTATAAACCCATTTATTTCACAATTTTTTTTTACCTGCAGGCAAACTAACTAAGTCTGAAGTCTGCTTATGTGCCAACGAATCCATCTCTTCTTTCATTTCATGCTCTCACTTCTTCCTTGTTTCTACACGCACTGCTTCTTGATAACATTCTGGTTCACCAGAATTAGTCAACAATACATAATATAATGAACGATAGTATCATTTAGGGGGGCTATCTATCTTGGTAGATCTTCTAACACCACTTTCAGTTTTTTTAGGTGGTTGTTGCTGTTCTGTTTGTTGTTGTTATTCTAGATGTTGATCATTATGATTTTTAGGCACCTTCACTTTTTCTTTGATTTCATCAAGAATTGTTTACTCTCTATTTTCTTTTTCTTGTTTCTTTTCCTATATCTAATCCTTATACAAGAAAATTAATTCAATATGACAACTCTACTACTAATTATTTTGTGTTTTTCATGATAATAAAAGAGATAACCAAAATTATTAACACCATATCTGATAAAGCTACATTTCTTTGATTTTGCCTCAAGCTTTGTTCTATTTTCTTTATTAATGTGGACAAAGGCTTCATAGCCAAAAGTCTTTAAAAAGAGTATTTTACCTTTTTACATGTCCATGTCTCCTATGGAATATTTCCATCCAAGGAACTTGAAGGCCCTTTGTTTATTAGATAAACAACAATATCTATAACATCTACCCAAAATTATAAAGGAAATCCTGCATGCAATCTCATGCACCTTGCATGCTCAAGGATTGTCATGTTCATCCTTTCTAACACATCATTTTCTTGTGGTGTTCCTGGAACTATATTTTCTCTACGAATTTGATTGTCTGAACAATACCTATCAAACTTTTTGCTGCAACATTCACCTCCATTGTTTGATTCTAAAACACCTCAACCTTTCACCTGTCTCATTTTCAACCAAAGCTTTCCATTTCTTGAAAGTACCAAATAGATCAGATTTATTTCAAATACAATAAATCCATGTTTTCCTAGTTGCATCATCAATAAAAGTAACATAATAATGAGAGCCACCGAGAGATGGTAGTTGAGTAGGTCCCCATATGCCTGTATGCACAAGCTCTAATTTTTCGCTCTTCTTTTCTTTCTGAAATATGAGGAACATCACTCTGTTCTGTTTTCCATTAACACAATTCTCACAGAATTTTAAATCAACATGCTTCAATCCTAGCAATAAATTTCTTGAGTGAAGAATTTCCATCCCATTCTTACTCATGTGCCTGAGCCTATGATTCCACGATGCAACATATTCTCCTTTAGAGGTTAAAGCATTAACATAATTAGAAATACCATTGCGTAAATACAATGTACCAACCATTTCTCCTTTTTATATTACCAAGTATCCTTTAGTGACCTTCCAGGTTTTATTTTTAAAAGTAGTCACACAACCTTCACCTCCCAACTACCCTATTGAAATCAGATTTTTACTCAGATCTAGAACATGCCTTACCTCCCTCAATAGACATTGATTTCCATTCTGCTATTTTATGAGAACTTTACCCATTCCAACTATTTTGCAGGGTTTATCATCACCCAATCGAACGTCTCCAAAATCTCCTTGAAAATAATCATAAAAATTCTTCTTATCAGGTGTGGCATGGAATGAGGCCCTTGAATCTACCACACAAGCATTAATAATATTTTCTAATGAAATAATCAAAGCGTCTTGCAACACCTGATTTGTCACATTCGCTTCATGATTGTCTTCTTGCTACGCATCTCATTCTTTTCCCTTCCAAGACTTGCAGTCTTTCTTCAGGTGTTCTTTCTTCCTGCATTTCCAGCACACTATCCCCAATATCATCTTAGAGCTTCCTTTCCTTGACTTACTGTTGTATCATGGGCTCTTTCCTCTTTCCATTTTTTCCCCTAATCTCTATAGTTAAAATATTACTTGATGTCTCACCTGAGATTTTCCATCAAATTTCCTCGCTAAGGATTTCACCGACAACATCATCAAACTTTAAAGTACTAGATCTAGAGGTAGAGTTACTAATTGCCATAACCAAACCATTCCAAATTTCTCGCAATGAGCATATAAATAATAGACCCCTAAATTCATCACTAAAAGTTACCCCTATACAACTTAACTGACTAGTGACTATATTAAATTCATTTAAATGATCAGCAATAGATCCATCTTCTTCCATCTTCATATTAAATAAACACTTCGTAGGAAATACCTTATTTGAGCTTGAGGGTTTTTCATATAGTTTGGCTAATGCCAACATTAAACCAACTGTTGTTGTTTCCTTTGAAATATTAAAAGATACCAACACCATTATGCATAGTCGTATTGTTCCAAGTGCCTTGTAATCGAGAATATCCCATTCTATGTCTGTCATACTCGTCGACTTCTTTGTCTTTTCGCTTAATGGTAGGTATAGATCTTTCTGATATAGATACTCTTCGATCTACATATTCCACATCTAGTAGTTTTGGTTGTTCATTTTTCAACCCTAAACTTACCATATTTTTCCATCACTACCACTCAAACCAGGAACCGTTCTCTCCTGCAAGTTTATCAGCCAAATAGACCTTCGAATTTGATACCAGTTGTTAGAAAATTATATACTACAGAGAAATGGAATACCTAAAATATTGCAGAAATATAAACACATAAAACACATAAAACAAGAGAGACACAGATATGTGTGGTTCACCCAATTTGGGCTACGTCCATAGAGAAAAAACCAGTCCTTCCTTTTACGTTATCCAGAAAAATGAAGAGATATAACCTACAACAAATCTGTTGTAATTCCCTCTTCCCCCTCAATCTCCTCTCTCTTCCTCACTCAGAATACAAATCTACATAGACGTAATACAATCCCCTCATGTATAGTGAGGGGTCACCTTCTAGGGAAAAAAACTCTAAATTAAACATAACTTCTACCATCAGATATCTGCCTAATGAATGGCCCATATTGACTACAAAATTACAACATTTTACAAGGCAATTTTACATATATTTTTAGCTTTAGGGGCACTGCCCTGATCCCCTGTCGGGGGGGCTCCAAATAATTGTCGTTGCCCCCCCGACGACAGACATTTTATGGGTGGCGTTCTCACCAC
The DNA here is from genome assembly GCA_000404065.3 of Pinus taeda. Lineage (NCBI taxonomy): Eukaryota > Viridiplantae > Streptophyta > Pinopsida > Pinales > Pinaceae > Pinus > Pinus taeda. Next base: position 57,273 of record APFE031021571.1, read on the forward strand.
ATCACAAAATGGGGTCCAACGTGGCGATAACTCTAAATAAAGAAGATAATCAGGCTCCACACCCAACACCCATGAAGGATCTAATATATACGACATTTTTAAGTACTAGCTCGTCTAAGATGGCCTCAACCATTTCAGGATCAAAAGAAATGTCTTCTTTATAGATGACATGACCAAAATACTAAGTTTGGTCTTTATAAAAATCATACTTGCTAAGATTTGCATATAGTTGGTGTTCTCTCAAGGTTTGCAACACTATTATTAAATTCTCTTCATATTCTTCTTGGTCAAAATATCATAAATGAAAACTAGTGCAAATGTATCTAGGTACTTGCTAAAAAATGTATTCATTAGACACATAAAAGTAGCAGGTGCATTGGTAAGGCCAAAGCACAATACTATGAATTTGTAGTGTCCATACCTTGTTCTAAATCTTGTGTTGTGTATGTCAATCTTTTATCCTTAACTAATGATAACATGATCTAAGGTATATTTTCAAAACATTGTTACTCCTCTAACTTAATGAAACAAATCATTTATTGAGTGTAAAGGATATTATTTCTTAATTGCCAATTTGTTCAACTATCGTTAATATATGCACATTTTGAAAGTCTCATATTTATTTTTAACAAAAGTCATTGGGGCTTCCTAGGGGGAAACATTTAGTAAAATATAACCTTTAATCCAATAATTCTTCTAGATGCATTTTCAATTCCATAAGTTTAGGGATGTTCGTTGTATATGGTGCCTTCGACACAAGTGTGTCATTGGTACCAACTCAATTGCAAATTATATGTATCCTCTTGGTGGTAATCTTGGAATCTCTTCTGGGATAACATCCATACATTCTATAATTACATCCATATCATCTATAGTCATATACTTCTCCATTATATATAGTGATTTCCAACAATCATGCTTCTGCATATTCTTATTTATATACATCAAAAGGAGGTGGTATTATCTTGTTTAACTCTACTTGGAGATTTTTTGTCTTTCTTAATTTTGTAGAGTTTAGAGTAGTTTTATGAGAATCTTCATCACCCTCAGATTTTTCATATTCATGTTCAAACTTTTTTTTTTTGTAAGCTGGGGCGGGACTCTCCGATTTACATGTCCATTATGTACCCCGCTACGGGGGAAGGGTAGCCCAAGATTTGAACCCAAGACTTCCGGTTCGGTGAGACTTCATTTCGACGGCCCTTGCCGCTTGAGCTACCCCATGTGGACATATTCATGTTCAGACTTATTAGGTTCATTTTCAACAATTTTCATCTTTAAGGGGTCTTCTTTGTCCCCTTTTACCTTTGTATCTATAGGCTTTTAGGTTGACTTTGCAGTCAACAATTTAATGAGCTTCTCCTGCTCTACACTTACCTTCGACAGGTGTTCATTGTGGGCCCTTATACTAGCAAACTCTTGTCTCATGTATTTCACAATTTCGAGAAATTGGGTTGTTGGAGGTGAAGTTTCATCTCACAACTGAACCAAAAATTGATCTCCTTCAGTAGGAGGTTGAGTAAAGGATTTTACCATACTGCACTCTCTTTCTGGTTACTTTTGTCTATCATTACAATAAATCAAACTCATTTTTTCATAACAACACAATTTCTTTAAAATACTTCTAATTGTGGTTTGACCCTTAGGCTTCCAATTTGAACCAAAACCTCTAACACCGCATGTAACATACCTCCCCATACCTATGATTTTTTTTAATTACCAATTTTTTTTGTGAGAAGGATCCTTCTAACATTATATTGCAATATGTTTGCAATATGTTTACTCACCTCTACAATCACAATGAATCAACATTGTTACAGTCAACAATAATCACCATTGAGAATTATAATTACAGTGAGTCAACCTTATCTCTATGGCTATAATTTACAGATGTATATGTGGCATAAAAGATATGAATATGGTTAATTTATTTTCCCTATCTCGAATTCATCAACATGATGCAATATTGATAGTAGACTTAAGAAATTCTCCTTATATAATGTTTTTCTTGACCCATGACGATCTAAAGGTAGCACACCTAAATAACTACGGAGTGTCAAAGTCATTGTAAATCTATTTTTCCATATGTATTGGAATGGATATGACCCTCCTTGGTAGCCAAGTCTTGGTTTATACCTTATAATCTCATTTATTTATTTTTCTGAGTTTCATCATATGCGTATAGATTCTTTGTAACTAGAAAATTCTCCTCTTGATATACGTGCTCAGTAAAACCACTCCATGTTATCTATGACTGATGTGATTTCACATGGCACTTTTAATAAGAAGTAAGATCATTTCGGTTGTGGGATTATGATCAGATCATGGAGATTAAATCATGGTTACCAGAAAGGTAAAAAACGCTACACCAGTTTCCTTCCGAGCAGTTGGCTTTTGTAGCAACAACCAAACACTTTATGTATTAAACTATTAAATGAGTTCACGAGTGTTGGATTTATGTCCTTACACAGAGGAATTTATCCATCCATCGATGGATAGCTAATTAGTGATTCCATGGGATATTTATTTCATTTCTTTTCTATATTGTCAAACCCTTTATTCCTTTGACTATATTATTCATTTAACTCGATGGATGGATAGCTAATTAGTGATTCCATGGGATATTTGGTTGGACACTAGCCCAACCAAGGAACACTTCTACACTTGCAAGGATTGGGGTTTTTATAGCGTATAGGCTAAGTGATTTTTCTACAATAATTTCGTCATTATTATTTATTATTTATATTGAAATCGAGTTTGAAATTTAGCTTCAAATTAGTGCAACTTACTCAAGGTTTAGCAAATTTATTTTGGGTTTTTTTGTCACCATTTTTTATTTAATATTTCTCCATAGCTTTCTTCACCTTACTATTGGTCATATATTTGCGACCATCATTAACATTCTATAGCTTCATTAGGGTATCAAGGTTTTTGATATCAACTCTGATTTTCAATTTCCCTCTACTTTAACAAAGATCTATGCAAATTTTCTAATACTTCTCTGACATCATTTTTAATTTAACTTCATGTACCGGCCTTTTTGGTTCTCCAACATGAAACACGGCATTAACACTGGAAGGGCCATGTTTTGCAACCCTAGGTAACTATAACTCTTTGTTTGTGAAGATTATAATTTCATTTCCCATTCGGACTCTAGGTTTTTATCTTTTTTTAATTTTAGTTCAGTTCCTTGTCATAGGTAATGATTCATCACGAATGTTCTCATGACCTGCCATGTGTCTCCAACAATATTCATATATGCATTAGATTGAATGGCGTCCTTTCTCATTTACATGTCGGCTACTCTTCGCATATGTGTCTCAGACATATAGTATAATATTGGTCCCCATATATGACTAAATTGATACGTAGAGAGATATTATGCTATGTGAGGATTTTCAATTGTTATAACTATTTTGGTTTATGGTTACATTTAATATTTAAAGGCTAAGAAACCTATGGGTTCTTTTGGCATTTTAGTATACACATGGTTAAAATAATAATAATGGTCTATTATAATCCTAGCATAGCATTGTTGCATTGTGCATATTGGAGTGTAAAATAGGTTATTTCTTGACATCTTGTTATTATATTATGTGAGTATTCTTTACCTTTAATGTTTTTTTTTATTCACCTGGGGTAGGTTTTCGCTAAAGAATCATATTACAATCGTATTGTACAATATACATTCACATCACAGCCACATCATCAGCCGTCAAATCATTCGTAATAAGCCAACATCCGCAAGAAACGCGCCAGCAACTGTTGCGCCGCAGGAATCGAACGTGGCCGGGGTGCGTGAAAACGACTTGCCCGACCACTAAGCCATGCACCTCTATTATATCTTGTTTGGTTCTCCTAAGAACATATGCATTTATTTATACTTTGGTTTCTAATATAGTTAAATTATCATTAAATAAAACTTGTTCACAATAGACTAATGGTTTAATTACCCTCAGAATGTGATTTCTCTTTCTCTGTTTTATATAACATTAACTAGTGTTCAATAATAATTTGATTTATTTTTTATAATAGCTTTAAATTAACTATTCTCTTTCTACTATTGTTTATTGTTAATAATTCAACCTCCAATTTCATTGTTACGTTCTTAATATTTCATTGTCAGAAATTTGTCAATAATATTTCACTGGGATTATAATCTTATAATATCACTACATAACTTCTTGTGGTCGTCCATATCAGATACATCATACATTATCCCATCCTGGAAATGTAGTATTTTAATCTCTTCTAAACTTATTTCAAATGATACAAGTATAGTAAGTATGTACTTACTATACAACCTTTGCATTCATTCTAACAAACTCAAATAAAATAGAGAGGTCACTTAGTTTATAGGAATACAATAAGTATTCCATATTTCCTTTCCCAGTAATATTTATAGTTTTTGTATAAGGAATTTTCCTCATTAATTACTTTATTTTTAGTTATACTCTAACCCAATGATGCATGTTATACGTGCTTGTACCATTTTCTATCTAGAATAAAATAACTCTAGAAATCCATTGCAACATCTTGATTATAATAGTATGAGTTTAGTAATTTTTTCCATGCATGAAATATTAGAAAAGAATTTGATTTAGTCTTTAGTGTCTAATTGCATAAGAACTCATGCATAATAATATAAACTATTTTAATATATGGTTATGTATATGTGTTTTCTCACATCTTGCATGTGTTTTATTTAACATCAAATGTATTATATCAAATGTATAGATTCTAGCCTACGATACAAAACCTGTTTCATTTATTCAAACTGATATATCTAGTTCTTCCTTAATAATTTGTACATAATTAACTATTCTTACTAATTACGAAATCTTCATTTTAAGCACAACATTTTTAGCTAGTTGTTGAAGGCTCAAAATTTTTGCCTCAATATTTAGGAAAACCTCCAGGTCAGGACCTTAGAGCATATCCTTTTCCGTTTGGGATGGTGAATCTAACTGGAATTGATAGGACCAGTTTCCCTTAATATAAAATAAGAAAATGGGCGAATTGTATAGACGTGAGACTTATGATGTAATTGAACTAGGAATAAAAATAATTTAAACTAGCTATTTATCCTTATATCTATGTGATTTAAAAAGATCTCACATACAACATGACAATATAGATTATGAAGTTAATATGAGGATAAAGCAAATTATGATAACTAATTTAATTAAATGGTTAATTAAATTATTTGATGAACTCAATACACATAAGATTTTATTGTTTATGCGTATACTATACGATTCCAATCACACATATCAATGGAAAAATGTGTATGATTTCTTGTAACACACATATAATAAACATAATCAAATAACCATTTAACTCGTAAGCAAAGAAAAATAAAAATATAATAGTACCTGAAATATTGTAACTCTGCTCTTGAGAAAGTAGTACAACTGTTTCTCTTTCTATTAAGATAACTTAGGTTACAGTAGTGCAAACAAAAGCTTTATCTCCTTAATATAGAAACACTTCTCCATTCCAATGATGGATATTTATAGTTTTCAAATAAAATACAAATATAGAAAAGCACAGTAAAACTCTAAAGAACTTTTAACAAACAACACTTAAAATAAAACCATCAGAAAATTTTATAGCTTGTTGTAAGAACCCAGCTAAGACAGTGAAGAAGGATGCCCTCCCATATGTTTTCGTAGTTCATAAATATTTGTCATGGACTTTAATTTAGGTGGAAAACAAGGTTGAACCCACATTGGACTGGTAAGTATAGCATCCTTGAGTTCTAGCATCATATGAGTTGTTATGTTAGATAAGAATGTAAGCATTAGCCATTAGCTGTGAGGCTTGACTAAAAAATAGAAATGTTATTCTAAGTCAATATTAAATATATTTTTGAATCTTCTTGACCATTTTCTTGGACAATTCCTGCCATGTTTTGGTCAACAACTTGATATTGGGTAGAGTTCCTTTGGGATAGTTTGAAATAAGATTTTCCTAAAAGAAATTATCATTGATAGCTTCAACGAGGTCATTTGAGATGTCCCTTGCATTGAATACCATTTTTTTTGTATGTTTAAGGCAAATTTCCCATTATTTGAAAACTATATTCTTACGTGATTCCTTTATCCTTGGGAGATTGGCTAACATCCCTTTAGCACTATCTTTCCATGTTATGTATCCTGCAATATTCTCCACAATATTATCAAAATATGTCCTCAGGTCAGACAATTTGTCTACCAGTTTATTGGTTGTTTGACACAAATCATGATTGATAGTTAATTTCTAACAGAAAATGATCTGTTGTTGAGCAGGGAGTGTATTTAATTTTGCTCCTTCCTCTTTAAACTTTTCCAATTCATGTTTTTCTTTCAGCTATCCAATCTTCTATTACAATTCTTGAATCTGACAATATCAGATCTTTAAATTAGAGTTATGTTGAACTTTAAGGGCATTGAAATTGTAGTGGAGTTCAACAAGTTATTCTTGCCAATGTTTGGCAATCCTTTTCTTCTCACTCTCAAGGCCTTGTTCTAACTACATAATCCTCTAACCTTTTTCTTTTAAAATCTATTGTATCTTGGTAGAATTGTCCATAGTCTCATAGGCATAAGCTCCTATGAACTGAGTAAGTTTCTTGAGTTCCTCTACAGGAGTGGACTTTGAACCTTCCTATAGTACTTCAAAAGAATAATTTGTAGGGACTACAATGTGGGATTGGTTAATATTTCCTTTCTTTCTTTGTCTTTTCACCACAGACTTGTGTTGGAGACTGTAGAATATGTCAAGAGGAATAATCTCGTTGACTCTTAAAATGACCTCAAAGGTTGGAAATGATGCTATAATCTCAATATCCTCAATCTTTAATGGTTGATCTATAGTACCTATTGTAATCATAGACTTTTCAAAAGTTTCAGAAATGTATAAAACTTTTTCTTGTGAGGTAGTCTTTGAAACCTCGAGTTTATTTCCTTTCAACACATGGCTGCGTTGTTCCCATATTTCTTCAAGTTTAGAACTTTGAAATTGTCCCTAAATATGAGTGGAAGGAGATCCCCCTTTATATTTTTAGATAGGGATATCAATAACTTGTGTAGAAGAAATATCTATGAACTTCTATTGAGCTATGTTTTGTTGCAAAATTTTTAATGAATCCAAGGGTAAATGGGATAACCTCATTTACTTGTATTGATAAAATTGATTGATTTCATGTGGAGTTATTTGCTCTGAAATATGTTTCATCAATATTGAATGGGTGGAAACTTTTTTAAATTCATCATCAAACTAATGAGGTTCATGAGAGAATTTCCTTATACCTAATTGAGTGGTAATCAATTTACCAGTTCCATGAGGATAATACTACCTCTTAGGGATAGTAGGCAACTTAAACTCTAAAATAGAGTTCACTTCAATATATGCATGTTTGAAATTATCTAATGTATACATACCACAATGGAAAGAAAAGGTAGGCCATACTTTCTTATTTTATTCCTTCAATATTTTATAAATTTCATTGCTCACAACTTGGTAGGATATCTCACGAGCCAACAATTTATCAGGGACATAGAGGGGAAAAACATGTGGGTTAACCAGACTACCAACTATATGAATGTAGCTAACCAATTCTTCACCAAACCAATTCCCAACTCTCAGCAAGTCTACTTCCACTTTAGGGGAAATCCTAGGGGCTCTCTTATTAAAAAATAATTTGGTGAATAGACAACATGACACCCTAACATATTTTAAAGAAATGGGATTGATATTTGCAATCCTAGAGGATATTATGGTAAATATGAATCGCACTTGGGTCCGATAAGGCCCATTTCCATCCAATGGAAGAAAAAAGGACACTATAGCACAAGGATTCCATAAACTAAACACTCATATTAAAAGGAGGAATTATATTTTCTAAAACCATATGCTTTGTTCTAAAATTCAAAATGTGAGTGACTAAGTTATTAGATAAGATATTCCCCTAGTATATTATAAATTCATCTAAAGCAGCATTAATCATTGGAGTACATTGATCTTGTAATTTATGAGTATTAGGATAAGCAAATAATCTGCATACCTTGGCAACAATTTGGCAATAAGGTCAATCAAGAGAGTCTACTGAATATACACCCTTTTCCTCATGCTTGTGCTTATTGAGCTCTCTCCTCCAATCCTTGATGGGCTTTGATGCATGAACAATGTTTCTCAAGAATTTCTCCACGAACTGTTTGTCATATTTTATTGTGGAGGTGGCAGATGGTAGATCACGCTGAAATCACTATCGATGAAAGAGCCAATGACTGTGTCAGTCTTTGTCATGAATTTTCTAATTGCAACGTTCCTGTGCTCTATGACCCATCAAATCATATCTATATAGGTCAGGGGCTTGGGCTAGGAAAAATTATGTGTAAGAATGTATAATTTGTGATTTATTTGTAGTTTGTAACTATTTTGTGAGTAATCCTTGGTCCTTCTTCTCCAAATAACTCGTAAATATATTCCCATGCAGTACTACCAATGTCTAAAGAAAAAACTGTATCTGAAAACAACCCTGGTGTGTCAAGATTTCTAGCTAGCAAAGCAGCGAGCTGTTGCAGAGAAACTTGCTTGTTGCTTTCTTTAGTTACCCCAGTCATATCTTTTGAATTGCATTTATCACAACTTTCCTGCTAAAAATAAAACAAGACTAAGTGATAACATGATAATATTAATTTTCAATGATTAAAGTTGTTTTATAACTTTGAAAATTACAAATTCGCAACTCTTGTAAATTAAATGAAAAATGTGGATTCACATGGGCGATGGACATATCAACATATCAGAGAAATTTCACTGGAGAAATCCCATGGTTTCATTCTAAAAGTTACGGTATTTGAGGCTTCTGATATATGTTATTTATTAATATAATTGTTATAGTTATAGGTGGGAAAACATACAAGAGGATTCATATCGGTGATTTGAATTTTTGGTCTTTCAAAGTATGACGTCTCATATGAAAATTGTCGATATGGGTAGAGACGAGAATATCGAAGGATTGCGATATCGAAGGGGGAGAGTATCAGAGATATCAAGTATCAGGAGTGTGAGACACTAGAATGTTATGATATCGGATCTCTTGAAATAGAAGAAGTGTTGGTAATATTGGATATCAAAGGTTTTGAGGTACCAAATGTTTTTGAGATGGCACTTTCAAAATGTTACAATATTTGGGAGTTTTGGTATGCCAAATGGAAATGTTGTGGGGTAGATGGTTCATTAAAGTATTCAACATAAAAGGAAGCACCCAATTTATCTTTGTATATCGTGAAAGTTTGATTGGGGAATGTTTTATCGTAACTTTCCTATAAGGAATGTTACTATATTTGACTAATCTTATATAACTCCCTTGATAATGCATTATTTTAAATAACAAAAGGCCCATCGGGTTTTCATAATATTTGTAAGGTTTGAATCCTCTGATACATAAGTTCTGATATATGAAACCTTTTTGCAAGAGAGATGTTTAAAAGAAATTAGAAAGTGCCTTATGTTTATTAGAAATAAAGAGTTTTATTAAAGTGCAAAAGGGTCTCCATTATTTATTACATAGCTAAAATAAAACTAAATGGGGAGTTGTTGAGTACTACAAAAATTCACAACATACTTGGCAAAACAACTATTTATGTAAAAATAAATGAAATTTTTACTACTAAAGAAAACAACTCAGAAAGGTAAAAGTATTTGAAGTTTTGATTGATAAATATTACTCTGAATAAAATAACTCATTATTTTGTAAATTCTCTCACAACTTGTTATTAATGAAAATCTTTGTTATCCTTTTTTTTCATTTAGTCAGTTGTAAAGAAAAAGTCAAGGGCTATAGAAGTTGAGCATTATAGATAGACTTATTTGTCATTGGTAGAGCCACTGCTGCCAGCAGATATCCATAGCCTCGATGGGGTTACCATTTAACCAAAATGTACCGGTATCCCATCCACTTATAGTAAATTTTTAGAGGTATTAGTTTTTCTTTTAAATTTTATTTTGAAACTACATGAAACACATTATCCTAGTTTGGTGGCTAAATGATAACACTACCATTCACAAGTTATAATTATATTGAACAAGTCAACTCATGATGAGACCTCTTGTCTTATAGTTATATAGCCACAAGCCATTATCATGGTTTAGTGACCAGCCATGATAATGTCAAAATAATGAATTTCCTACGATCATGGTAAGTTGGATTATGATGAGACCTCTTATCTTTCAAGTTTGATATATTTTTGAATTGAAATCTAAAAAATGTAAAATTAGTGGATGAGGAGGTAAATTTACTCCTTAAGAGTTATGGGTGACAGTTAGATTCAAAATATGACAAAACTCTAAAATAACATTTGTTGAAATAAGGAACTCCAGGGAGGGGAGGTGAATTAGTAATTAAGAAACTCTTTTTATTTTTCTTACTGTGCTTTTAGTCCCTTCTTATATTATTTAACTTGTGAGAGAATTAATTCACAAAAAAAGTGAGACAACAATATTTCAAATACACTTGTTCAAAAAAAACCACCTGAGCATCACACATTTGACACAGTGATTTCCACGTGGAAACCTAGAGGGAAAAAACCAATTTTTTTTTTATTTGTTTCTTATGTAAATTAAGAACCCACTTAATTACATATTTTTATTTGTGAAAACCCGTTCATAGGAGGAACCTACCCCTTTGGTTAGAAAGCACCAACTTTGCAATAGAAACCAACCTATTCAGCATGCAAGCACCAACCTGTTCTTGCCACTGCTCTACTATTTCGTATAATTTTTAAACTAAAAATAGAGGCATGAAATTATAAAAGTAAAATACCAACAATGGTTGTTCACAGATTTGACTTATGCATTCTTCCTTTTGTTCTCACTTGCAGTAGGTCTCCTCTCACTGCTCACAACAACACTTCCTTTGTGCTTTTGCCTTCACTATCAAGGTTTCTACATTGACTGGACTTCAATGCCACCCTTACAATTCTTCATACAGATCTTACACTTCTCTTCCCTCTATATTTCACAGATTCCTCTTAGGTTCTTTAGCCTCTCTTCTTCAATGCACACTATCAAAACACTTCCCTCTCACACATATTCTCACTTCCCCATCTTTTCCATTATCAGTGATGGTTTTGTTCCACTGAGGCACTCTAAATGAGTCTCTCCTTTGTGTCCTTTAGTTGCTAATATATACTTAGGCATGCCTTCACTTGCCACTTTTCCATCTTCTAATAGTTTTTTGTCACAACACCCAAAACAGAGATGGACTGTGAAGTTATACATAGTTAGACTCCACAAACCTCTAGTACTAGGAAATTAATTCTTAGTTGACCTGCACACTCTTCCGAGAGTCCCATGATTATTTATAATTCTATTGATCTTAACAGTCATATAGGTTTTTGTTGTGTTCTTATTTCTCACAACTATTCACGCATGCAAAGTATTAAGTTGCTTCCTACATGTGCTCAAACTGATCTCTGCTACAATTGTTGTTCTTCATTTCTTGTTACAGATTCTTCCATAGGATTATCCCTTTTCAACTACCAACTCCTCTTTGCCTACATTCAATTTCGTAGCTTCCAACCCATACATTATTTAATTATTTGTACCTCCTTATTGGGGAAATTCCTTATCACAACTTCAAAATGGTGTCGTGTTTCAATACTCCTCAGTCCTGGTGCCTTTAGCTCCTCTATTGTTGAGCTCCTTGAGAATTTCTCCTCCACGGGACATTGAGTTGTTACCTACAACTCAACATTAAGGTACTAAAGGGCGTTGTTCCTATAGGGGTCAATCTTCCTTTGCTACTACTTTGTGTGCTTGACTCTATGGGTTTACATAACCAAGAGCCTACCCAATATCGAAAGCCCCCTCCATCAGAACTTTACAATAACCAACTATTCTAGAGTTCTAATATCTTAATCCTCTTATATGTCAAGCTCCAATATGACTTGATTACTCCACATGGTGTCTTTATAATGATGACATGTGTCACCTTGATCTAGCACACTAAGGAACCTAGTATCATAAAATCAGCTTGCCACATGTCATGTCATACTGATACATCATGTTGATGTTATATGACATTGTGGCTTATCCTAACCAATTTCATACTGCCAGGTGTCTTGCTAGGAGGAGAGAAAAGAGGACCAGTTAACCCTAGGATTTGTAACACAATCCTTCGTTAATCTTGTTTGACATTACTAGGCACTTTTTAATGATTATTAGAATTGTTGGACATTAGGACTTCCTAAAGTACCTCAGCTAAGAATTTTTTATGCTCCGATATCCTGAACATCCGATATTATGATATTGTGATGTGCCACTATCCCGATGTACTAATCTCCAGGGTTCTCATATCTAGATATCCTCCAATCTCTGATTTTTCGATATGACCTTCTCTAAGGTCAGGATATTCTTCAATGTCCTTTATTCTGATATGCCCTTCTCAAGGTCTTAATATGATGATAATATTTCTATATGTTCCCTATTGAAACATCTTATATGCTCTGACCTCTACTATTCTGATGCAGTGATATCTCTAACCTCTAATATTCCAATATTCCTTCCTTCTTAAGGCTTCACAACCCTGAAATTCAATAGAAAATATATTTTGATTCAGGAATCCATTTCTAAACTTCTGCATATCGTAGGGAAGATCTTTGAGAGAACTTTGCATTAAAAGTGGTCTGATGTAGGATTTGAGTCCTTCTACTGCTTGGATGATGGCTTCAAACTTCTTTTCTCATGACTCTTTTGACAGTTGAAATCACAACCACCATGATGATCATTTTAAGGTTTCTTTAGTAATCCTGCTACTGTGACAATTTTATGCAAATCACTTCAACAACCATGGGATTACTCTCAAACACCCAATCATCATGCTAGTCCTTGATTGACATCAATTCCAACACTTAAACAACCACCCACCCACCATCAGATGTCCAAAAATCTCCCCCATTGGCATTGATGGCAACACCATAAGCTTCCACTCGGGCTAGCCATGATCTACTCTGTTCCAAACCATCTACCTCTAAACCATTTTAGTCTACTCTTCCATGAGTTCCACATGCTAATTAACTTCCATGACCTTTGAAAATGAAGTCATTTGGATGGAGAAGTCACAACTCCTATCTATTGCTTGAGATATTCAAATGGTTCCCTTTCCAATGGCTTCGTAAATATTTCTGTCAGTTTCTCTTTAGTGGGTACATATTCAAGTCCGACAGTGTTTGTTGCAACATTCTTCCTCAAGAAATGGTACTTTATAGGAATATTCTTAGTTGTTGAATGCATGACTAGATTTTTGGAAATGTTGAAGAAACTTTTGTTACACATTATTGGAATGGGATCATAAATATCTACTTATATACCTTTCAAGGTTTTCTTCATCCATAGACTTTGGGTACAACAGGTAGCAACAAAAATATACTCAACTTCACAAGTTAATAGAGAGATGGATTCTTGTTCCTTTCTGAGCCACGACACCAAGCATTTTTACCCAGGAAGAAAGTTGCACTGAAATTACTCTTCCTATCATCAAGACTTCCAGCCCAATCTACATCCATCTAGGCCTTCATTTTTAAATCTTCTTTCTTAGCATACCACAGTCCATATTTTGTTGTACCTCAAATATATTTCAAAATCTTCTTAACAACAACAACATGACTGTCTCATGGAAAGGCCTCATATCTGGGCATAATCCCCAATGGCTGCATGATGTCTATCTTTGAGTTGTCAGATATAGTAAGCTTCCTATCATTGACCTCTATTCAGTCTATTTTACCAGTGGTGTTCAAAATTCTTTACATAATTTGCAACATGTAGTCATGGGTGTGATGACGTGTTTGCAATCTTCCATTCCAAACTTCTTGAGGGTTTCCTTGAAATATTTGGATTAGGATATAAACAATCCTTGTGGAGACTAAGTAATTTGCGGACCCAAATGAAGGGAAGATCTCCAATCATGGAAATTTCAAACTCTTTTTGAATACATTTGGAAAATTGATGCCCCAACTCTTCCATATCAATGCCAAATATTATATCATACACATACACAAATACTATTAGTAGATGGTTGCCTTTAGATTTTACATACAAGTTATTGTCAATTGTGCCTTTCTTGAACCATTGTTGTTGAAAATACTTATCTAGTATTTCATGCCAAGCTCTAGGGACCTCTTTTAATATATATAGGGCCTTATTTAGTTTTCATACGAACCCCTAATTGAAGGTAAGTAGAGATCCTTCTACCTACTAAATGTAAACTTCTTCATCTAAATCTCCATTGAGAAATGAAAACTTCACATCCATCTGATATACCTTGATATTCTTATGGATGGAAAGAGAAGTAAAGATCCTTATAGATTCTATTCGAGCTAACCATGTGTTATGAAACTAGCTCAAGAAAAGATAGAAAAGATAGATCAACGCCTTAGAATTCAGCCTCTTTGAGGGGGCAACCTCCTTTACATTACATAAATGAACAATTCTTGGATGATACAGCTGAAAATACCTCCTTTCTATATATAGGAGTCTAAGGGGTCATTATATAATCAGAGCCTACATAACAATAATAATGTAAGGGCACAATAATAACAATAGTGGGCTTCTATGGGGCACAATAGTAACAATATGGGCACTACATGGGTACATCAATATAATAAGGGGGTTGTACTAATAATAATAAGGGGTTACACTAGTAGTATAGGGGCCTAACATTCCCATCTCATTCAAAAAGTGTTGTCCTCAACGCTTGAGTAGTTCTTGATGCTTGTGTATAAACTTCTTATCCTCTGATGTGGAATCTTCAGCGGGTATGTTCTTCCACTTGATGAGATACTCTGAAATTGATTGATTTTGTAGCTGTCGGGTTCTTGTTTCTGTGACTACTCCAGGTTCTAATATGATTTTTCCTTTCTGTTCAAATTCTGGCAATATTGATTGAATTGGGAACTTTTGCAACTTTTGAATAAGTCGCCATACTTCTTCATCCTTCCTCGATTCACGCCTTGCTTCGTTTATCCAATCTTGTTAGGTAATAGAAATAGCATAAAACAATGTTTCGACATCCTCATCCTTTCTTGAGATATCATCTGCCACCACATTTTGCTTCCCATTTTGGTAGATGATTTCAAAGTCATAACCAAACATCTTTGTCACCCACTTTTGTTGCTCTTCAGAGGATAATCTTTGTTCTAAAAAGTACTTAAGGCTATCATGATCCGTTTTTACCTTGAAGTGTCTTCCCATTAGGTAGGGTCGCCATTTCTTAAGTGCATGGAGTATTGCCAACATTTCCTTCTCATAAATATCTTTGTGTAAAAACTTCCCTTGATTGGATGACTTTCAAAAGCAATGGGTCTTTCATCTTGCATTAAAACAGCACCAATTCCATTTCCTGAAGCATCACATTCCAAATGAAGGTTTTCGTGAAGTCTAGTGTAGCTAAGACCGGTGCTTGGCACATTGCCTCTTTAAGATGTTCAAAGG
>APFE031021571.1:73337-106089 GCA_000404065.3 Pinus taeda
AGTGCCCATTTCTTGTAGCAACTTATTCATATTTATCTTCAATTCGTCCATGTCTATCTTCAAATCATCCATCTTAGCTTCCACGTCAATCATCTTAGCTTCTACGCCTTTCTTTAAACATTCCATCTTAGCTTCTACACCTTTCTTTAAACCATCCATCTTAGCTTTTACATCTTTCTTTAAACCATCCATCTTAGATTCTGTTCCTTTTTGTGTAAGGGACAGTTGTTGCACTTGGTCTTGTAATTTTGATATATCATGTTGCATTTCTTCCTCTTCTTCATGAGTCATGCTAGAGCTTTCAGGTTCCTTACTAGGTGTTTGCATTTCCTTTCCTCGGGGCATCAGTTACCGATAATAATGCTCTACTATGCCCTTTGAATTCCTTCAAAATAAATTTTCAAACCAAGCTTAAGCAAAAATTTAAAAAAATCTACACACCTTTTTTCACTTTGTAGGAGCTCGATATTGCCTCTGATGTATCTCTGTACTTTCCAATCATCTAGTTTTGAATTTGTGATCTACAGTAGCACCCTGTGTCCACTTTCCAATGCCACAAGTTTGACCCAAATTGGATTCTCCAAGGAAGAGTTATACGAAATCTCCCATAGTGACTTGATTATAGAGTAGTTCAGTAGAGCAAAATTGTACGACGTGCCACAAGTCACTGTTTCGACCTTTGGATCTGAAAGATGCATACAAGAAACTATAGTCCATCCTCTTTCTGTACCTTCTTACGAAATTTCAATCTGATCGCTAGAGAGAAAGTTATGATGATTTTCCCTAGGTCACCTATTTGGAATGTAATTCAGGAGTCCGCAAAAAGACCAACTTCCTCAGATCATATCTCCACAAATATAGTGCAAAAAGCCCTAAAATTTAGACCCAAGATTCAGAGCGATTTCTTCTCACATGGGTTTTTTTTGCGACTTCTGAAAACATCACAAAAAAACTTTATAGTGAACATGTCACGATGACCTATTTGGAGCGGCGAAACCCTAGAATCCAAACCTCTGATACCAAATGTTATGAAAGCGGCTCAAGAAAAGATAGAGAAGATAGATCAACGCCTTAGAATTCAGCCTCTTTGAGGGGGGAAACCTCCTTTACATTACATAAATGAAAAATTCTTGGATGATACAAATGAAAAGACCTCCTTTCTATATATAGGAGTCTAAGGGGTCATTATATAATCAGAGCGTACATAGCAATAATAATGTAAGGGCACAATAATAACAATAATGGGCTTCTATGGGGCACAATAGTAAAAATATGGGCACTACATGGGTACATTAATATAATAAGGGGTTTGTACTAATAATAATAAGGGCTTACATTAGTAGTATAGGGGCCTAACACCATGGAATGGTTTCTTTGAAATCTACCCCTTCTATTTGGGAATACCCTTTGCATACCGTTCGAGCTTTGTTCCTAATTACCTAACTCTATTGTTTCAATTTGTTCTTGTAAACCCATTTGGTTCTAATAACATTTTTCTCTCTCAGACTTCGAACAAGATCCCGTGTATCATTCTTTTGAATCTGGTCAACTTCTACATTCATAAATTTCATGGAGAACTTGTATTTACTTACTTGAAAGATGTTCTTGGGTTCTATATATGATAACAAGGCCAATTTTTCATAACTTGTATTTCCTACAAGTTTCCTTTTGGTTTGGATACCATGTATTTGATCTCCAAGAATTTGACTCTTAGGATGTTCCTTCTGTACATACCTAGAGGGTATCTTCAACTTTGAAGTCACACCAGGCTCCTCACCTTTACTTTCTAAATCTGTTTCTTCTAGATCTGCAGACCTCAAATATAAAATTTCTTCATCATCTAATTTCATATTTGTTTTAGAGGATTCAGGGTGTGAACCTAACTCACCTATAATTACGTCGATGAAATCCTCAATATTTCTTGTCCGCTTGTTTTAATAATTATATCCTTTGCTTCAAGTAGAGTACCTAAGAAATATCCCTTCATCAACGCGTGGATCAAACTTCCAAAGATTTTGTTCACTCCTTTTAATGAAGAACTTGATTCCAAACACCTTGAGGTGTTTAACTGATGGAGGTCTTCCCTTCCACAACTCATAGTGAATTTTATCACTATTAGAACTAAGTTGAGTTCTGTCTGACAGATATACTATTTACTGGGTTGCTTCTCCCCAGAAGTTTTGAGACACTCCTATTTCATCCAACATTTCTCTTGCCATTTCCTAGAGTGATATATTCATGCTCTATACTACTCTATTTTTCTAAGGAGTTCTAGCCACTGAGTACTACCTCCTAATATTGTCCTCTTTAGGGAATTCCTCAAATTCTCTTTAGGTGTACTCTCCTCCTCTCTCTAATTTTAAGCAATTTATCTTTAAGTCTTTCTCATTGTCCACTTGAGCTTTGAACTTCTTGAAATGATTGAATTCTTGCTATTTTTATTTTAAAAGGATAATCCAAGTGGCCCTAGTGAAATCACGAATGAGAAAAATTAGATACCTCTCTCCTTTTGAGGTATTTTCTCTAGTTGGGCCACATATGTTTGTGTGAATCAACTCCAAAGGTTTGGATGAGGAGAAATATTTTGACATGAAATGATTCCTAGTATGCTTTCCAACCTGACATGACTTGCAGATTGCGTTATCATTGTTTGACAATATTGGTAGTTCTCTTACTACTCTCATCTTGCTTACTTTATCAAATTGACAAAATTCATATGCCCAAGCCTCTTGTGCCACAATTGTGCTTCAGTTCTTTTGCTTAAATAGTAATTAACTCTAGAATCAACAAACACATATACATTATTGTGGGTTTTGATTATTTTTCCCACTAGTTTTCCATTCTTTATGTTGTGGATATGATAGTCTTTAGATCTAAAGGTCACATCATATCCATTATCACACATCTGGTTAACACTAAGAAAATTGTGTTAGAGACCTTCTACATACATCAGAATTTGTGCTTTTGTTTTTTTATCAACACTGACTAATCCTTTTCACTTGATTCTCACTATAGCATTGTTTCCAAAAGTGACATTGATTCCTTTGTCCTTTTCATTAATCAATAGAAATTTTCTTTTGGCCCCATTCATATATTTGGAACAACCACTATCCATATACCATTTGTTTCCTTACTTATGAGCTGGTAAGGAAAGTCCACAATGCATGTTGTTTTTAGTCTTTGGTTTCCAACTCCTTTTATTATTTTGGATGATTGTCTGTCTCACATTTTGGGACCTAGAGGGTTATTCAAACCTGCTTCTCTACTCATTGGATTTGTTCCCAAATTTATTATATTTGAAACATTATACTTCACTTAGCAAGGGAGAGAAGACATTCTGATTTCTGGGGGAAGAGCTTTGAGACTTAGAAATCTGATGCATATTATATCTAGGATTTTCATCTCTTTCAACTTTTATCCTTCTATAATCAATGGCTTTATGTCAAAAGATATGACACTTATATAATTGACCATTTAAAAAAATAGGCATGTATATTTTTAGAAGCATTATGAGATTGTGAAAAAAAATACCTTGGTCATCTGATTGATTGGTTTGTTCTCCATTATAGATTTCCTCTTTTCCCACCTACTCTTTTATCCCCATTAATTCTTTCATGTTGCTTCTTCTCATGGCCCTGTGATTCTTTGAATCTCGTGGAATTGAAGTTTATCTTCCCAATAGAATATTTTTGAGTCTTAGAGTATCCTAGACTGATTTTGATTCCTTAGATCCTTTGACTATTCAGGATATGATCTAGTCTCCTTGTCCCTTTAGCAAATTATTTATTTAGACCGTTCTCAGTCTTTTTTTTCTCAAGATCGGTTGTTAGATAGATAATGATTACTTCAAGACTCTATCAGTTCTCTTCCCATTCTTGAATCATGTCTTGAAAACCTTCTTATTTTAATTTGGCCTCTTCCAACTCATCTTTCAAAGACAGAATATCATCTTTTCATATCTATGAGATCTTTCCCCTTTTTAACTTGAGCAACTTCTATTTCAACTGCTTGTTCTGCTCTTCTCGTCTCTCACGATTTCCTTACTTTTCTTTCAGTTTAAGGGCTAGAATATCCTTACTCTTGATAGATTTGTCAAGATTTTATTTTTTATACGAAAACTCCTCATTATCAGAGTTATACATAGATTCCTTTCCATGCTATAACTATTCCTTCAAATGCTTATTATTCTTCTTCTCTTTCTTCAACTCGTCAAGGGTACTAATGAGTTCCCCTTCAAGGCATACTAATCCTTATTTTATTTCCTCTTCAGAGTCCATAATACGTTATTTTTTGGACTGCATTTTAAAAGCCATAAGAATATACTTATCTAAATCATTCTTTGATGAGTCTTCATACACTGATTCTAGTGCTAAACTATCATATTTTGAGTAGAAACCATTCTTATTATAGGGATTTTTCTTCTAATGTGTCTGAGACTTGTTTCCAAATTTTAGATCCTCTTCTCTTTAATCCTTTTATTTATAATGGCATTTGGGAGAGAAATTTATAAATATTCCACAATCAAAACACTTAATGTGAAACTCCCCTTTATATTTTCTTAAGCCATGACTCAGTTTTATAGCTAGCTGAGCTAGGACCTAATCAGATTCACAACTGGAGTAGTCTTGATGATCTTTGTGCTCCTTTCTCTTTCACGATACTTTTAGTGCTTCTTCCTTCTATTCATATTTTTTTGTTCCTAATCTCATATCATAGGTTGTGAGGGTACCATGTCGTTGATCCATCTTGAGATCCTTTATGTTAGTAATTTCCTCAATAGCTAATATTTTGGCACTAAATCTCACAGGTAGAGGTCTTAATATTTGATGAACAATCATGTCTTCCTTGACTTCTTCACCAAGTCCTCTAATAATTCTATGAGGAAGTATTCAACTATGCCTTCATTCTCATAAATTCTAAGGGTTTCAAACCTCATTTTGAAAGTTCAAAGTTTCGCTTGCTTGACTTTGTCATCTCCTTCATGATTCTAGTTAAGATTTACCAACACTTCCTTAGTAGAGTTATAATGCATAGCTTTTACAAGTTTTGACTGACTAAGACCAAAGAGAAGGGCATTCTTTTCTTCAGCATTGTTCATATATATATTTTTTACGATCTGCATCAGTGGGAGGAATATCAGGGATATTGTAGTCTACCAGTACCGAATTATGAAAATATACTCCCAGGGACACAAGATATGTTTCCATTCTCACTTTCCAAAAATCATAGTTGGTCCCATGAAAGAATAGTATTCTACTTAAGTAATCCTCTTGACTCTCTTGCCTATAAATAATTCCTTATAGATCTACCTTGCTGTGTTTAAACTATTTCTGAGGGAACTTAGCTCTGGTACCATTTGTTGAAATAAGGAATTTTTTGGGGGGGAGGTGAATTAGTAATTAGGAAACTCTTTTTCTTTTACTTATTATGATTTTGGTCCCTTCTTATATTATTTAAACTGTCAGGAAATTCATTCATAAAAACGGTGAGCCAACAGTATTTCAAACGCACGTGTTCAAACAACAATCACATGATAAGCACACATTTGACACATTGATTTTCACATGGAAACCAAGAGGAAAAAAACCACCAATTTTGTTGTTTGTTTATGATTTAAATTAAGCACCCAATTAATCACATTTTCTTGTTTGTTAGAACCCACTAATAGGAGGAATTGAGCCCCTTTGATTAGCATGCGCCAACTTTCCAAGAGGCACAAACCTCTTTAGTATGGAGGAACCAACTTTTTCTTGTCAGTCCTATAATATTTCATACAATTTTCAAAAGTAAAAACAAAGGCATACAATTATACAAGTAAAATAACAAAAATGGCTATTGACATATTTGACTTATCCATTCTGCCTTATATGCTAACTTGAAGTAGGACTCCTTCGCCACCCATAACAACACTTCCTTTGTGCTTCTACCTTCACTGTCAATGGATCTACAACAACTGTGCTTCAGCACTACCATTGCAATTCCTCACACATACCTAAAATTGATGTTCCAACTGTATTACATAATTTCCTCTCAGGTGATTCAACCGCTCTAGGTTGATGCACACTATCACACCATTTCTCTCTCACACATGTGATAACCAACCTATATTTTCCATTGTTGGTGATGGCTTTGTTCCACTGAGGCACTATGCACAAGGGAGTCTCTCCTCTTTGTCGTTTAGCTGACAATCTATATTTAGGCATGGATTCACTTTCCACTCTTGTGTCTTCTAATACTTTCTTGTCGTAGCACCCAGAATAGAGATGGACCTTGCAATTATTCATAGTCTGACTACATAGAGCTCTAGTGTTGAGAAACTAATTCTCAAGTGACCAACACACTCCTCCAAGAGTCCCATGCTTATTTATTATTCCACATATCCTAACAATCCATATAGGTGACCATTTTGTTCTTATTTGTCACCATCATTTGTGCACGCAAAGTAGTCGATTGCTTCCTACATGCTCCTGAATTCATCTCTACTAGAAATGTTGTCCTCGAGTTATTATTACGGAGTCTTCCACAGGGTTATCCCTTTTGAACTACTACCTCCTCTGTGCCTACATTCAATTTCACAGCTGCCAACCTAGACATTCTTTAATTCTCTAAACTTTATTAAGGAAATTCCATATTGTAACCTCAAAGTGGTGCAATGTTTTGATACTCCTTAGTCTCAGTGTCTTTATCTCCTTTGGCACTGAGCTCCTTGAGAATTTATCCTTCACGGGACTGATAATTGAGACCTAAAGCTCAACATTAAGGTGCTAAGGCACTTTGTTCTTGTCTGGGCCAATATTCCTTTTCCACTTCTCTGCGCGCTTAGCTCTATGGATTTACATGACCAATATCCTACCCAATATTAGACACCCTCTCCATTGGAACTTTTCAATGACCAACTATTCTAGAGTTCTAATATCTTAATCCTCTGATATGTTGAGATCCAATATGATGTCATCACTCCACGTGGCATCTTTATAGTGATGACACTTATCACCTTTATTTGGCATAAAATGGAACCGAATATTGTTGAATTAGCCTACCATGTGTATTTTCATACTACTACGTCATTCTGACATCAAATGACACTGTAGCTTATCGAAAGCAATCTCATGCTGCCATTTGTCCTGCTAGGGTGAGAGAGAAAAGGACTCCTAAACTCATGGATTTGCAACAAAATATTTTGTTAATATTTTTTGTAATTGTTGGACACCTTTTAATTCCTATTAAAACTGTTTGACATCAGGACTTATTAAAGTACCTCACTTAAGAAGTTTTGATACTCCGATGTAACGTACATTAAATATTTTGATATTGTGATGTGCCACTGTCCCAATGTGCTAACCTCTAGGGGTGCATTATCCTAATATCCTATAATCTTCAATATTTCAATATGACCTCCTCCGACGTCCTAATATTATCTGATTTTTGATATTCCAATATGTCCTTCTCTGAGATCCCAATATGTTGATTTGATTTTGATGTGTTGCCTACTCCGAGAGTCGATATGCTTTGACCTATGATGTTCCGATGCGCCGATAACTTGAGACTCTGATATCCCGATATTCCTTCCTTCCTAAGGCTTCATAACCCTAAACTTCAACAGACCATATCTTTTGATCAAGGAATCCATTTTTTAACTTCTGCATATCATAGGAAAACTCTTTTAGAGCACTTTGCATTGTGTAGGGTTTGATATAGGCTTTCATTCCTTATATTGCTTGGAATATGACTACAAATGTCTCTTATCATTGGTTATTTGGATAAAGCAACTCATGACCACCATGATGATGATTTTATGGCTTCTTTATTAAGCCTACGACTGTGATCATTCTCTAAAAATCACTTCAACAACCATGGGATTCCTTTCAAACACCCAATCACTGTGTTGAACCTTGTTGGACATCAATTCCAACAACTATAAGACCACCCATCCACCATAAAATGTCCAAGGGTCTTAAATTTTTTAAATAAAATGTTTCATGACCAATCATAGGACACCAAGATCTTTTAAAGTTTAAAGTTAATGAATATAAATATTTCAAAGACTATAATAGATCAAGTACTAAAATTTGATATTATAATTTTATTTCTAAGGTTTCTCCTTTAATTAGTAAAACTTCATGTAAATAATGAGAGACCCAAATATGGAGTCAAAAGAGTATAAAGTAACATTATTAAGGCTAAAGAAACTAATATGTACACATGATTATTTACATATTTACAACAGGACAAGGTATCTTCTAAGAAAACTAGTTTTTTAAACTATCCCATTAATGGGAAAAGCATCCCTCTTCCCGTGTAAATCCTAAAGGATAAAGGTTGGTGGACCTAGTTTCTCAAAGATCTAAAATTGGCCTAGCCACAATTTTTGGAAATTTGTGTGTTTTCGTTTCTCTCGATGGGCCTTATCCCATTCCATAACTAATTCACTACTTTCAATTTTTTTTTTATATTAATTGAACCTGCATCAAATGAGGACTTGAATAATTGTTTGTGGTGGGCATGAACTTGTTTTTCTTTATCTCTTTCTTCTTCTAGCTTAAGAAGTTGGGACATCCGAAATTCTAATGCAGAAGAAGGTTTTTCTTCAATAGATTGCACTAGGACTCATGAAAAAGTGCTAGATTGGGAGGTAGGATAGCTTATTTTCCATACACTAATTACAAATAAGAAGTGCCTATAGAGACATTCTTGGTGATTTTGTTAGCCCATAAAGGAAAAACTAGAGATTTGTGCTAATTACTTCGATTTTTGTCAAATTTTCTCTTGATTATCCTAATGAGGTTTTCATCGTTGGATTTTTCTAGGACATTTCCTTGAGGATAATAGTTTGAAGAATGTTTGAGTTTGAAACCTCGTTTGGGAGAAAAATTCAGTTATGGTAATTTCAGAAAAATAACATGCATTATCAAATATAAGGGCATAAGGAAGAGAGAACATGGAAAAAATAAATTGATCAATAAATTCAATAATGTTTTTAGAATTGGCCACCATTAGAGTTATTTCTTCCATCCATTTGGTGAAATAATCTATAACATTAAGGAAATATTTATGTTTCTTAGAAGAGTTAGGAACAATATCACCTATGATGTCCAATCCCAATTGTTCAAAGGATTGTTTAATGTTAATTGCATGTAAATGTAAGAATGGCTTATTTTGTCTTCATGAAGTAATTTGACAAAATTTGCATTTTTTGACATAAGCATGGGTTTCTTTAAATATGGTTGGCCAATAGTAACCAACATGCAGGATCTTATGATCAATGGTATCCCCACTATAGTTTCCACCATATTGTCATTCTTGTAGTTCTGAAAATAAATTCTTTGCATTAGATTTTTCTAAACATCTTAATAAAACAACATCATAAGTTTTTCTAAATAAGACACCATTAACAAGTTGGTATTGGTTTTCTTTAAGTCTTAGAGATATTATTCTTTTTTAATTGAGTTCAAGTGGAGAATAACCATTTTTTAAATAAAATATTAAATCAATATATTGAGATCCCATTTCAATAGGGCATACCTCTATAATTTAAACATTACTACATGAATCTTCATTATCGAAAGTGTCATAATCCAATTATCCATTTTCTTTCCTAATTACTTTTGGATAAGAAATTCTATAACCACAGGGAAAGGAACAATTACATTTTTATGTGGTTTTAGGGGGAAAGGCCTGAACTGTTTTATGGACTTAAAAAATGCAAAGGCTTGTTTCTCAACCTCTAAATAGTTTAACACGACTCCTTGTAAATTGGAACTAAATAAGGAAATAGGAGCCTCAACCTGTTGTCAATTGGCTTGTGTCAATATTGCCACATAGGATTGCTGGGAAGAAAAAGTGTAAAGATAAAATTCTTTCAAAAAGTTGGGAGTAGATAATGAAGGAGCATATATGATTTCTTGTTTTATTGATTCAAATTATTTCAATTCAATTAGTCCCCATTTTAAAATTGATTTTTGCTTGATTATAATCTATAGGAGTAAAACAATTTGTGGAAAATTTGGGACAACCCATTTGACAAAATTTATTTTCCCCGGAAATCATCTTAATTATCTCTTGGTCCATGCATATTTCCTCTTTGGACACACTGAAAAATAGAAACTTACCTTCACTAAGGGAAAGAAATTACTTTTTGGGATTCATGGAGATTCCAAATTTTTTAGATCTTTCAATGATTTATTTCAAATCATGGAGGTGATTACTTATTTTCTTTGAATAACCTGTAATATCACTTAAGTAAACTACAATTGTATTACTAATCAAGCCTTTGAAAGCAATGTCCATGGCTCTCTGGAAAGTGACTCTAGCATTAATTAGTCCAAAACACATTTTTTGATAGGCATATATTCCCCACTTGGTTGTGAATGTAGTTTTCAATCTATCTTTTGGATGTACATGAATCTGATTCTAACATGAAAAACCATTTAAGAGAGACATTAGGTCAAAACAGTCAACATATTGTAAATTTTTTTCCATTGGAGGCAAATGAATGTTATCCTTTTCACATGCTTTATTCAAGTTTCTAAAATATATACAAATACAAATATCTCCATTCTTTTTTCTAACTAGTACAACATTAGAAACCCACTTAGAATGTATGGCCGAAAATATAATTTTGGCTTTGAAGAGCTTGTTCAATTAAGTCTTAATCTAGGATTCTATGTTAGGATGAATCTTCTTGAACTTCTGTTGAATAGGCTTTGCATCTAGAAGCAAGGTTATGGTGTGTTGAATGATATATGTATTATAAGTTTTGAGATCATCGTAATTCCAAGAAAATACATCCTTATACCTTTTCAATAGATGAATAAAGGAAGAGCTCTCATATTTTTCACTCCAAGGCCTAAATTGATGTTTTCAAGATTATGATCAGATCCTAAATTAACTAATTCAAATCTCAAAGTAGAACTCTAAAGCTTGCAATTAGTCACCTTTTTGAACCTATCTTTCAGATCATATAAATCTTCCAATTTTACTATAGTTTTAGGTAAACAATTATCCTCCAAAGATTTATTCAAATGCTTTTCATGCTCATCTTCATCAATAATCTAGTTATAGTATAAACCTTTTGATGTCAGAAAGGTCAGGATGTCATTTTCATCATTAAACACACACTAGTTAGTTATGTTTTCTCAAATGGAAGGGGTGAAAAATTACCTCAATCGAAAATCTATCGGGACTAAAATATTTAGATGTAATGAGCTTGAAGGCAACATTGGCTAGGAGATTAGCACTAGGAATCTGTACTATTGGGATCAAAGTTGTAATGGATGTAGTTATATGTGAAGTTATGTCTTCGATCAAATACTGGTAATTATTAATGTGAATAGAAACACAATGGATGATGCTTCGAACTTGTTTGATTACAATCTCTGAGTCACCAAAATCTATAGTATATTTAACATCAAGACTAATGTATTTCTATAAGCCTTGTACTGATTCTTCATATTCAAGAACATTATTGTTACAGTTAAATTCCAATTTGCAAGCCAACATAGTTTTATCTCCATCGTGATCTACAAGGATGCAACCAACTCTTGCACCATTATTAGATTTGGATCCATCAAAGCAAATAGTTCAAAACTAATGATCATGCTTATTTGTAGGATTTTCTACAATATTAATACATATAGATGAATTTAATTGAGAAAAAATTCAATTTGAGATGAAACAAAATCAACTAAAAAGTGTGATTTTTGTGCTGGAAAATTGCAAAAGAAAGATTAAAAGATCAACTCCCAAGAATGTTGTTTGTAAATACTACTGGTTCATTTTCTTCATCAAAATTAGTCATTGAATATTTCATATGTTTCTCCCTATCAACATGAATTTGGTTGATTTTCACATTGTAGAGAAGCCACATGTGTGACTTATTGGTTGCAATGTAACCATGTCATTTTTCATACCAGTCTCTACTTAGAATAAGACTATAAAATTCAGGAATCTCTACAACTAATATATCGATTATCTGCAAGACCTTCGAATTGGAAGATAATATAATTAAGACAAAATTAATTTCTCCCAACGCTTTGAATTTTGTGCGATCTAATTGAACAATCTGGACAATAGATTTTTTAGTTGAAATATTCAATTTAAGATAAACTGCATAAGGCATGATAATGGATGATGCACCAGAATCCACTAAACAATTGTAGAAATTGTTATTAAAAATTTCAAAATTCAATAGAAAGGGAGGAGTGTGGGAATTTGATCTATCTCCAATTAGAATAGAGTCAGAAGGGTCAATCTTATCTAAAGAAAAATTTGGGTATATTCTTTCCCTTTTGAGGCATTTGCAGTGACAAAGATATGTAATGGAGATACAAGGATTGCATTTAACTCTTTCAGTAATAAAAAATGTTGTTGTTTTAACTTGTTGACCTCATGCAGGGAAATGTTGTCTTTGAGATTTTCCATGTCTTCCACAATGTTATACTTAATGGCATCAAAGATTATCAAGGTATTAGATGAAGAAGGAAAGTTAGAAGTAATTGGAACAAAACCTGGACATGGAGGAGAAGTCTTCTTAACTATACCCTTATCTTTAGTAGGAGGAACATGGGACTTATGTTTATGACTTGATGGAGATGTATTAGAAAGTGCCTTACTTCTAGTAGTAAACATTAATGCGTCTTCCTCTTATTCATTTTCTAATTTGGTTAGAATGAAATCCCATAAACCATGGGCTTCCGATAATTATTCTTCTTGGGATTCTTTAGCAGATAAGGTTTTTTCTTCTTCTTCTTCATCTAGATCCGATTCTGCATTTGATATAATGGCAGGTGGTTGTGAATCTGTTGATTTATTCCTTTTAAAAGGTCCAATGTACTTTTTCAAAGATTCAATTACTTGTTTCTTGATTTTTTGTAATGTCCCCTAATAATAATAATAATAATAATAATATAATATAATAATAATAATAATAATAATAAATATATAATATGATATATATAATATAAAATATAAGCAAATAAAAATAAATAATAAAGAAAAGATAATAATAGTAAATAGATTAATAACTAAGGAAGAAATATAATTAATTAACAAATAAATAAAATAGTAAAGTTCTAAATAAGTATATTATACAGAAAAACCAAAATATAAAATATCAACAATAAGTAAAGTTAACAAAAAGAAAAATAAAATAAGAAAGAGTTAACTAAGAGAACTATAAAAATAGTAAAAATAAGTAAAGTTATTAAAAGGTAACAATGGAGAAAATAATAAAGAAAAAAATTAAGAGAAAATTTAACTTAAGTAAAACTTAAAATATAAGTTGCATATTGACACATGGAATGTGTGCATGCTGTTCCCTTTCCATTTTCAGGTCTATTTAATAGATGATGAAGAAGATGAGATTCATCATTCTATCATCCATTATCCTGGAAGAAAAGTGTGGTGAGACAAAGGATTCCTTGGCAGTAGTACATTGGTTGAGGGCTCTAGGGTGGCTAGATATAGAGAGATTGTATGTAGCTGAGCCTACAGAGTCATCCCCAATTTTTTTTTACGGTTAGTAGGATTCAAATAGCATTCAACTATGAAATCACAAATAAGGAATATCATCACCACAGGTAAGTTGTTTGTACTCATATTTCTGAAATTTTATGTTAAATAGTTGATTAATTGTGTGTTGATTATAAATCACATAATTTTATTTGTATATTTTAAAATTGGGCTTGTTACATATCATATCAGAGTGGGTCTCGACTCTATGTGACGTCTAGGTAAAAGTTTCAGAAAAATAATTAATTAAATTCATCAATAATTTTGCTTGTGATGACAATGAGAAATTTAATAAAATTTAGATTTGAGAAATAAATAAAATTTCTATATTTTTCTCCAATAAATATATAAATTATTAAATAAATATCATTTTTTTTCATGATTTATTCTAAGAAATTATTAAAAAAACATCATTGCTTTATTATAGTAGATTAAATTTCTTTAATCATGTAATTGCATGCATGCATAAGTTAAATATTTTATTAATTTTTTATTTATTTTTAGATAATTCTAATAAAATAAACATTATACAACCTTTTGTGTATATTCATTATAAGTAGTAGATCATCAATATTCTAATTATAATTCATTTTATAAAAAAAAGGAAAATAATAAAGGATTATAATCTTTGTCGAATCTCCTCTTTTTTCTTCCTGAATTTGTCTACTCCTATATTGATACAAAAATTTATATTTACAGAGAGGTAGTGGCATTGAAACGTCTAGCCCAGAGAGGCGGTATGCTCACAATACCTCGCTTGAACACTGACCAAAAGACTAGCTAAAGACTGACTATTGGATCTTCCATGAAATAGAAAACGCCCAGACTGAAGTTGAAGACTGATCAGAGGAGTATTAAGACCAGGAAAAGTGAATTGAGACTGAACAAGTAAACAATTATGCATTACCCTTTCAAAATTGAAGACTGATCCAAAGAACAACTTAAGCTGAAACTGAGACCCAATGACACAGTCAGGAAAATGCCGCCCACGCAGGGGGAACTGGCCATTTGCCATTGGAGTGAAAAACTAAGCCTAAGAACTGTAAATCATGTGATGAGTATTAACCATAAGGGAATTGAGCAGCTTCGAACAACATAGAAATAGAAACCAAGAAGCGCCGACCTGATTAGGCTTCATGAGAGGTGGTAGTTGCTTCTTCAATAATGCGACACCCATATTTGTAGTGGTAATCTTCCTCAGAGGGATGGCCTTCTTTACCTGCAGAACCTCCACCATTGGGGACGCTCGGACCGACAGAGCCACTAGGATCCTCAGTGTACTCATTGTCAGTTTGAGAAGTTCCATGATTGTCCTTTGTCCCCATCTCTCGAGACACACCTAGTATAGCATCAACCAAACCAAAAGAATCCTCCTGAAGCTCGTTGGTGACAGAGGTTATGAAGGAGGAATTACAGAGAGGTTAGGTGAACTGAAAACAAGCAATGTTAGAATGGGAATGTTGAGAGTGCTTTGTTGTATTTTGCTGCCCTCGACCCCTACCATGTTCACGCCTAATGACTAGAAAGCTATCAGTTTAGAAGTTTGGAGCTTCAGTCGAGGAGTCCGAGGTAGTGGAGGAGGGCTGGTGGGTTACACAGCCTCGAGAACTTCCTCTTCTATAGTTCATTCTTGAGCACAGTCTAGGCATGTTGAAATGAGAAAGAAGAGCTAAACTGGCAACAACAGGAAAGACAGAGGAGGAGCGACCCCTGTAGTTGCAAACAGGGCTATGAGAAGTGTGGAAGCCCAGCAAAACCTCACCATCGCAATCGAGAGTAAAACGATACCCTGGACTGGCTCAAGAGCGAAGCGTTGTGCCAACACTGGGATGAAAAGAGCTTAGGGGAGGAGCAAGAGTGTAATTTAAGAGCGACGCCATACCTAAAGAAATTGTTGACTGGAGAGGGGGAGTGAATGACATTAATGCTGCATTGATATTTTTCACTGAATACATTAAACTTGGCTGCACGCGAGGCCGAATAACGGTGGTAGTAATCCACGTGCTAGCCCACCAAGCCACCCTCGTACAACTTATCACATTACATACCCACATCCGGGATGTCCAATCTCCTCTTACCTAAGATCTTATGGTAGAATTAAATTTTTTGGAGACATGTGGCATTCCCAAATTTGTTTTGGGGTGAGAAAATCCCAAGCTCAATTGGCCCAAATGAAATTTTTCCATATGGAAATGAACTCAAATGAATAGCTCCTGAAAAGTTTTGACCTATAACCAAACGACGAGAATCTTTAATTAATTCATAATGGTCATTAAGCCTAGTAAGGTCATAAATATACTCTTATAAATGTTTTACTATATAGATGAATTCTAAATGTGAAAGCCCGAGCTAGGTTAGTTTTTAGTTAAATTCATTCCATTTGCTGCACTATGAGAATGAACCCTCGATTAGCTGACAAAGAATACCACACTTCATTGGTAAGATCTTAGCTTAGTTCTATTTTATTTTAGGTGAAAATATGTCTTATTAAAAAATAGGGCTCTGTGTCTATGGTTTCATTGTCCTCTATCTTCAAAATTAAATTCCTCAAAAATTCATGTTTAATTTTAAATTGAGAGATAATAAAGGGTGAAAATATATATATATTATATATATCTATCTATCTATATATATATATATATATATATATTATATATATATATATATATAATATATATATATATATATATATATAGTTATTGTCATAACCCTAAAAATTAGGGTTAGGTCACTCCAATGAAAAAAGGACTTAAGATATAAGCTAAATGTCGCAATCTTATAATGGTTAGAGAATGTATGGGTTCCAAATAGATTAGGTTTAAAATATCGAATAAACTAATTTACAAGATATATATTTATATTTTATTGAAATAAATACCTTCATATAAGTGAATAATTTAAAGCTTTTTGATATATAAAATATATGTCAAAAGAATTATGAGATTTATTAAGTATATGGTATATTTTGGATAGTACAAATTAAAAGTAAGAGGTTTTAAATTGTTTTTAGTCTTAGGGAAATATATAGTCGTAATTAAATAAAAATCATTTTTTTTATTAAGAAAGAAAAAAAGGGCAAGAGAAGTTTATTTTGAGGGGAAGGATATTTCTTTAGAGATGAATGAGATAAATATAATAGAGGAGATGATATGTATTGTAGTGTTGTGGTGAAACTATATATGGTATATATAGAAATAATTCCTTAAGGGTGAACTTTTGGATTGTCAAGAGTAGGTAACACTAACGTAAAACCATGTCTAGTGAGTGAAGGTAAAAATGATAAATAGAAGATTGAACGATATATTAATTGGTTAACCCTGCTTTCGGGATGTCAAATCTTGAAGAGGGGAAGAATGATAAGAAATATATTGCCACTTGATCAATTTGGAAAGGAAAGTGCCACCAACTGGTGTTCATTTGTAAGCTCTAACCATGAAAAGTTTCTAAGCCGATCTTCAAGGTTGGCAATATATAGAGAGAAGTTATTTTATGGAAGGAAGGGATAATGGTGAACTAGTCATAGGATTGGATAACTTAGGTTAGATAGATACTTTTTGGGAGCATTTAAATAATAATTTTTTGTTTATTTTTTTTTTTATTTCAGCTATTGTTTCAATTAACCGTTATGTCAACATAGGATTGTTGAAGTATAATGATGGGATGAGGTTTCATGATATGATGGTATAAGGATAATGATGCAAATGTGGTTCTTATATATATATTTGTTATGTTAATGATGTTGTATGCTTATGATAATATCACATGAGCTATATTGACATCTGGTTCACTTATTATGTGATGATATGTCTTTGATGTTCATATGTTGATGTTGTAACTTATGATCATATTATGATGTGAAGCACGTAGTAATTATATGTAGAATTATGACATGCATAAATTTTGTGATAACAATGACGTTATGTTCTCAAGATGACATGCAACACTCGACATGTAGATTATTTTCTATGATACTATGGTTATTGATAATTCATTGGATTTATATTGAGATGTGGTGATGGATAGGAACTCCACAAATGGGTCGAGAGGGTCGGTTTATTTTACGATCTTGTGGGAGTCCATACATGCGAGGGAGAACATGTAACACCATATGGGCTAGGGACATACTCAATCAACACTACATATGCTAGTGGTTCCTTTGTCTTGTATAGTTGTTTTGGAGAATTTAGTATCTACGAATAGATAATAATTCCGTAGATAAGTAGCCATATTTAGAACAACAGTTTAAAGTATTTTAGTCTTTCCCTATAAGGAATAGATAAAATGAGAGGATGAGAAGACCTACTTGTAGCTCCGATTTCCTCTTGTCTCCTTTGTATCAATCTTGTCACTCCTTCTCGTACTTAATACGCTTGAGAAGTAATTGTAAATACAATAGAAAACAAGGAATTTATCAAAGAAAAATATCTATTGAATATAAGTGAATGGAATTAGATACATTTCACACATATAAACATTATAAAACAATACAAACATATGGGAGAAAGGTTCAAACACTTTATTAGATAGAAGAAGGAAATACAACCATTGTGTCTAATTCAAAGTCATTCCACCAGCTTGGATCCCATCCACATCACATCAAAAACATGACAAACTTGTAGCATTACAATACATGCTTCAATGCCAAATCTCACAACAACATTATCTCCTCACTATTCAACATAATCTAGCCCCTGATCACTTAGATGAGTGGTCAATTTATAGGGAGATGAAGGAGGTTTTTTCATCAATGGTGGCATTGAATATCCTTCCATCAAGGAAAATTTTAGGGTCTAATATTCACATGTGGGCTAATTTTGCATGCTTTTTCCAAAAAAAAAATCGCCAATTTTAATTTTTTTCTAAAAATCATTTGCACAAATTTTATAATAAAAAAATATTTTACCTCAAAAGTCACCAAAAGTTCATATAGACTAACATAACATCAATATATATTTAAATAATTTTACAAAATATTACCAAACATTCTATAATTTGCATATTATGGCCTAGGAATATTTGCAAAGGTTTCTAAGCTTTAATATAAAATTCCATCCTTAAAATTTTTCGTGCCTTCCATACTTAGAATTAGTTCCATGGAGGACGAGATGAGAGGACAGGGTGCATCTTAAATCATTCCTCATTGATTTTTGAGCTCATATAAGTTGATAAGTGAGGGAAACTTTTAGATTACTCAAAAGGATAAGAATATTCCCCAAACCCTATGTGAATTTCACTCAAACTCGCCTAGGGTAGGTGAAAAGAAGCCTAAGTGCTCTGCAAAGCACCCTCACATGGACTTAACTACTCTACAATCCACCCTTACATGGGCCTACCTGCGCTGGTCCCTCTAGAGATCATTTCTAGATGTCGTCAAGTCATGAAACTGTCTAGGAAGGAGTCATTCAAATGGGTGACTTGTTTAGGGCTTGTAGACACTGATATTAGGGTTTGATGAGCCCTAAAACACTGATCTGGATGAGGGGATTGATGTGCCCAAATGGATCTCTAATAGTTGCCCCCTAAAGCATGAAGTCAGAAAAATGCCAATGTCAAATGAAATGCTTTACGATCTAATGAGGACGTATCTAAGTGGAAGGCAACCTGCATCAATTACAATACATATATCATGATTTTTGATTTTTATATGAATCGTTGGGGGAAGAAATACCAATTCTCAACTTATAAACTTTCATTACATGTGCATAGATAGTCATCTACAAAGATAGACCCATGATTGGAATGACATCAATGTAAAGCCATTGTACATATGTTTTAGTACTCCTGAAATCACAACCTGGATGCATGAAACTAGATCCGGGTTCTTCTACCTCGTTCAATCGTTTGCTCAAGTACGTGTATAACCATGTGAATATGTGATCTCAAGTTGAACATGGGAAGACACCATCTGATTACTAGCCAATGATGTAAGAGGTTAACATATGCGAGAGAAATCATCGATAATGATAATGGTCCTCAAGGTACTGTAGTACATTTTGCATGGTGTGAATAGATTTTTTGATGTCGAACACCATACAAATTCTTTCGGTCGAAGTCCATCGATGTCAACCTATCATTGGAAGCGAGAAACCTACATTGATGAATGCAAGCCTCAAGGTACTAGAAGGGTGTTTCTAAGTCAACCTCTTGGATAATGTTCTGATGTTGACAAGAAGCGACTCATCGCAGGAGGGCCTTGATGTATCCCACATCAATGAAAAGAAATGAGTGTAATGATTTCGGAAATGGAATTTGAATAACAACAAAAGGTTTATGAATGTCAGTTATGAAAATGAAGGTTTATGGTATTACAAAGGATGAATTTTGAGTGAATGACTTCTCTTGAACATGTCGGCGACAATGAAATGATTTGGTAGCATTGACCCAAAACAAAGTGAGGGATGGTATGCTAGACCAATGGTATGTTATCCATCAATATTATAACTCAACCCAAATAATCACAGTGATGGAATGAAAGTGTCATCTTCAAGAGCGACCTGCTACCATAAATTGGTTTTCCCCTTTTTCGATTTCCCTAATCATTGTTGACTAGTACCTCTTTATTTTTATCAATATTGATGAGGATAACATATGCTTGTTGTATAATTCCCACATTTCAGGTGAATCCATCACTATTTGATGTTTTAACGAGTCTAGCGAAGGTGAAATTTGGTCTTGTCTAGATGGACAAGTTTGTTGCTATTTGATGTTTTAATGAGTTTAATGACAAAGATAACTCGGTCCTTTTCATGTTTAGAGAGTTTCAAAAGGGACAAAAAGAAAAATTCGCAAGTTCTTTTTTGAAAATTAATCTCTCAAGCTTGAAAACGCGTAAAATAATACAAGAGAGATGTCCTTTCGAATTTGTTAATGAGCTGGAAAGGACAAGTGCTCGACAATCTTTTAACGTTTAGAGAGTCTGAAAAGAGCTTAAGAGGACTCCAAGGGGGTTATTTTTCATTTTTAACAGAGCTCGAAAAAGAGATAAAAGTGTGCTCTGTGGTCAAAGGTACAATTTAAAACTGGGCACGTCGAATTTTGTAAGTCAGTTGCGGACCTGCTCAAAATACCACCAGATGGATTAAAAATGCCTGTTTCAGAGGTAAAAATAGGAAAATACTAATGTTTACTTGATTAATGAACATGAAATAAACATAAAACATTTTTTACCATGACATTTTTACCATTTGGAACTTACCCTTCTGTTTTTTGCTTTGGGCTAGTTTTTTACCTCAAACTTCACCAGCTAATTGCGAGAGATTCTGTGGACCATTTCTTGAGTCGTCTGGACTAGGTAGGAGCTTAACCTCTCTTCTTTCTTTTTAGGTCATTCTTTTGTCATTTCATGCAAGTTTTAGGGTTTTTTGGGGCCTCTGGGTTTCATTTTTTCGCCGTGCGATCAATGGAGGCTTTCACATCAAAAAATGCGTTGAAGAGCACCTAGATAGAAGGTTTCATGTTTTGCAAGCACTGTCTCTGTGCCTGAGCTGTGCCGCGTGAGTTTCCCAGGTTCGATTTAGCTGTTTTCTACAAAATGTTTCCTATTTTTTGCATGGAAAGGATACTAACTAAGGTTATGATTGTGTTTCAGGATTTCATGGGATAAAAATGTCAATTACTTGGCAATAAAGAGGGCACAAAGAACAAGACATGGTTTCCTTAAACAATCCGGGTGTAATTGAGGCCCTAAAATACAATGGGTTACTCAAATACTTCAAGTTGTCTGAAATGTGGCAAAAAATATAACTACTCTAGTTCCTTGTTCATGCATGGGATATGATAGATCGAAATTTTCACATTAGGGACATGATGGTCCCTATTACCATTGATGATATTTCCTTTCTTACCGAGCTGTTGAGGTGAGGTGCCCGCATCTCACTTTCTATATTTTCCAGTGGAGCTGAATCAGTGAGAGATTATATTAGACAGTTTTGTTGGCGAGGTACATAGCCTAGCAAGGATGGGAAAATAAACATAAGGGATGTAGATGATTTTCCTTTAAGAACAATCCTCTTCACAATTGCAAAATTGGCTAGCAGCGTGACACTAAATTTGGTGAAGATATCATATATACAGTATGAATTGGAGTGTCTACACCCAAAATTTTTCAACTGGTGCGAGGCTATGCTTTCTTCACTAAAGGAACAACTCACTAAGGTAAAAAGTGGTAAGACGAAGAATTTCTGCTATGGTTCGATCTTAATCACTTTTAACTTAGAGATAATCCCATTGATGCAACCACAACATGTATCACTGGGTGTAGCTGGTCCTAGAGATCCATGTATGCAGAGGTGGGTCGAATTGATGGCTCAACATGCGGGTCAGTCAACAATCATTTATTCCACTGCATTCTTTAGTTAGCTCGATTGACAACACCTTACAATCGCGGAGAATCCATACTTAGGGATGGATTTCCATGGAGATCCAGATTTGATTCTACCAGTTGGAGCATAATGGGGTGCTATGGGTAAATTGTTTGACCAAACGTGTTTTTTGATTTTTTAAGTTTCTACATGTTTTTGTGTTTTTAATGTTTTCATGACTAAACTAAAATCATTCTTATGCATGTAGATGTGGGTAATGTTTGAACTGTGGGGCACCAACGGGGTGTAGGTGGCTAGCATGGAAAAACATTGGGAGAGAAATTCTCCAGGAATTAGATTTGCCTAAGAGCTTAGCAGAGATGCAGGATCACATAGAGGGATTAACCCTTGATATTCTGGATGTATAGATCGAGGAGTTACCTATGAGGCTCCAATGCCACACTATTGGTGTTCCTAGCTGCTGGGCGAGGCTTTTGCACATGATAGCATAGGTTGTGACCTATTATCATGAGCACCACTAGATCTACTTAGGATGTTTTGCATGCATTTTGAGTTTTTTGGTTGAGATGACCAAACTTGTCTTGGACACAAATTTTGTAAAAACTTTTAAAACACCTATCTATTTCACTTTCAGATTTTTCTATGGTTATACGTAATCCTATTTGACTGATACAAATCCCTTTACAACTCAATAACTCGCCATTTGGAGCAAAAACAACCCATGTTGTAGAATATAAGTTCTATGTACTATGACTAGCACCATTAGCATAACCAACAAAAGGTTCTAAAGACTCTAACATCTGCAACAAATGCAAAGAGGATTACTAACCAAAAAAAAAATCTAAGATATACACACGCACACTTGCAATGAAAGTATATATACAGTGAGTTTTACTACACCCAATCAAGCATGGTAATGTTTGAGGTACAGCCATTTTGGGGTTGTGGCGATGGAATCCCATCATAATCTACTAACTCATAGGCATCCTTTGCCAAAACATGCTTGAAAATATAAGGACCCATATACATTGGTTTGAATTTCCTTACTCCAAGTTTATCATCTTCCTGATCGTAAAGTAAGACCAGGTCTCCTTCTGAGAAGATACGAGGCTTAACATTTCTGTCATATTGCGCCTTGATTCATTTCTTTTGTGCTTCATTAGCCAATGTGGCTCACAATGGGTTTCATCTAGATGGATTAATTGCAAGAAACATGCTTCTTCTTCAGAATTTTTGGATAACAGGTCAATCACAAGTTTGAGAGATGAAATTTCACATTGTATTGGTGATTTCTTCCAAACCATATACCAACTGAAAGGGTGTGAATCCAGTTGCATTTCTCACCGAGGTTCGATATCCCCACAAGGTAGAGTGCAATGTTAAGTGCTAGTTTCACTTATGAACTGCTACCATTCTCTACAACATCCGCTTCAGGACTTTTTTGATGGCCTCAACTTGTCCATTCACTTGCGAGTAATAAGGGGTAGAACTATCATGTGACGATCCTAACATAGCAATCAACTCATCCATCATGTGATTGTGAAAACGTGACCCATGATCTGTAACTATGGCTTGTGGTACACCAAACCAGGCAACCACATGGTTAAAAAATAAAAGAGCAGTCGTTTAACCACTATTGTTGAATGTTGGCATCACCTCGGCCCATTTGGTAAAGTGACTATAATATACCCATGCCCCTCGGTTGAGGTGGGGTTACACATCATGAAGTCAATACCCCATTTGGAAAATGGTCCACCAATAACGACTGGATGCAATGGTGCAGGTGGTAATCTTCTTTTTTAGTCATATATCTGGCATGCGTGACAACTTCTGACAACAATAATACAGTCTTTTAATATAGTTGGCTAGATGTAACTGAAACAAAGAATTCTCAGTGCGATTGCATATCCAGATACGTTTCCACCACAGACACCTAAATGGTAATCATTCAATGCTTTCTCGGCTTCCTCATTTGTGAGGAACCTCCGTAAAATCATATCGACACCACAACGATAAAGAGTTTCGGCAATGATCAGATAATCTTTGGCTTGGTCTTGAATATGTCATTGTTGCGAGCAAGAGGTTTCAGGCTGGAAAGTTTGGGTCTGGAGATAGATCAGTATATCTCCATACCATGGATGAGATTATGATATCAAAAATAGAGACTCATCCAAAATTTATGTTTTAGATGTTGAATCAATTGAGGTCGAGGGAAGGTCGCAAATTAACTCTGTGAAAAATTTGATTTGGACTTGATGAATTCCAGATCGAACTCCTGCAAAATGACTATCGATTTTTAGTATTTTCCCCCAGCAATTGATGTGACAAAATGTATTTCATAAGGTTTCAATCCGAAATGAGAGTGGTGCTCCAGAGTAGGATGTAATGGAAAAATATTTGAACAGCTTGCATAGCTGCCAAAGCTAGCTTCTCGACATAAGAGTACTTACTTTCTGTATCATTGAGATTATGGCTTAAATAATAAATTGGATGTTCAATCCCATGGTTGTATCTATAGCAGCGAGATACATGTAATAGTCATTTTGATAATTCAAAGAATACATTAATGATGCTCTAATTAAGATATCTTTAAGAGCATCGAAGGAAGATTGTGCAACTTGATCCTGATGGAAGGGTATCTCCTTTTTCAAAAGACGCATAGAACCTTAGCCATATCAGTGTAATTAGGAATGAACCTTCTTAGAAAGTTAGCCTTCCCTTGGAGTCTATGTAACTGTAAAATATTTGAAGGTGGAGGAAAATTAAGAATTGCTTGAACCTTTAATGGATCGAGTCGAATCCATTCTCTACACACTACAAATCCAAGAAACTGACGAGAACCAACACAAAACACACATTTGTGTGGATTGTGTTGTCTCTTGTAGTGTTAGCACCGTAAAAATATTGCTCTCAATTATGGGTGATCAGTGCGCTTTCATGAATGAGCACGTAAATCATCAAGGTAAGGTTGAACAATTTGCTTGATGTCATGGAAGGCATAGTTCATTTCCCTTTGAAATGTGGCCCTTGAATTCTTCAAACTGAATGGGAGTTTCCTATACACGAATGTGCCCCATGGACAAATAAAATTTGTTTTAGATTGGTCATGTGGGTGGATATTGATTTGATTGTAGCCAGAAAACCCATGCTTAAATGAGAATATTTCACATCCAGCATATTCATCAATAATCTAGTTGATAAATGGAGTAGGATGGTTTTCCTTTGGACATGCATGATTTACATCCCCATAATCAACACACATTCGAATTGTCCCTTGTTTCTTTATGACATCAACAATGTTGGAAACCTTGTCAGTAAGAGGTACAAGGTAAATGAAACTAGCACGCAAAATTTTTTCAACTTCTAATTTAATTGCAGTGACTTTCTTTGGATGAATAGGTCGAAGTCGTTGTCATACTGGCTTGATATCAGGGTAGATTTTGATTTCGTGTTCAAGAATACTAGAGTCAATGCCTAGCATCTCCTCATAAGACCATGCAAATATACCTCGAAATTCAGAAAAGAGAGTGTGGTAAATATCGAGTTCTAATGGAGAACAAGATTTTCCAACATGAATGTTCTCCACAACATTAGGTTTGGTCGAAATATTAATAGAAATCATTTCTTCAATTTTTGACAAGTTTCGCATAGATTCTTCTGTGTCTGTGAAAACCGAATTTGAAAGGAAATAAACAAATGAATGGTGGTTTACTTCATTTGACTAATCTTCAATGTCATATTGAAGATGGGAATGATGATGATAATCTTCCGAATGTTATTCCCCTATCATTATTTATTGGACAATTCCTTCATCGGTAGAATGTATACACGAGAAAGGATCCAAAGAAGTACCATATTCTAATGAAAAGTCTACCCATACAATTGGTGAATGTGGATTTGGGTTTGTGCACAAGCTAAAAAAATTGATTACTATGCTATCTCAATGTGTCTTAGCGGCTTAACATCAGTATTACTATCAACTCTGGAACTATT
Source organism: Pinus taeda (assembly GCA_000404065.3). Taxonomy (NCBI): domain Eukaryota; kingdom Viridiplantae; phylum Streptophyta; class Pinopsida; order Pinales; family Pinaceae; genus Pinus; species Pinus taeda. The sequence continues at coordinate 99,161 of APFE031021571.1, forward strand.
GGTAATCCTCCTTAAATCGGATGAGGTGGAGGAAATCATGTTACATGTCTCTACTTTTCCCACGTCTGCCAAATCAGATGGTGATGGTAGTGTAAAAGTACCCATTAGGGAAGGATCTTTAAAGAGACCTACTCCAACACTTTGAAGTGATAGTGGGGATCCATGTACCAACGGAATGCTTCCTATAGCCTATGAACTAGATGAAAAGAAGGAAAGTTGATCGATAACTGTGATTCCACCCTTATGAGGGAATGCTATACTACGAAAGTATGTGGAAACCATGGGAATAATAGCATATACCCATGGCCTTCCAAGTAAACTATTGTAGTCGAGGGGTCTGTCAACTACCTCAACTTTAGTGGTATCTGTTTTTCCCGCTAGTTTGATTAGTAGGTTACTCAAAATCCCACAAGAAGTATATTTTTGTCTTTCCAAATATTTTAACGTGGTTGGTGATCGTGACAACGATGGTGAACCAAGTGTTTTCTAGCAACTCATTGATATAATGCAAGTAGATGCCCCCTCGTCAATAATAGTTCGATGAACATTCTTATTGAGAGATTTTACTTGAATTAGGAAAGATAATTACAGTGGTAATGTGGTGTATATCATGCATGGTTAAAAACCACAATATTGGAATTCGTCGGGTCTATTGCACCAATTGCCGACAGTAAAGCCTGCTTTTGGGATGGACAATTTTGTAACACCATGAGTGTTGACATAGCAGATAGTGATTGAGAAAGTTATTGCATTATGTTATAGTTTTGAGTTTCTCGAGCTCGAGGATTAAATGTCAATTTATGCACAACTCCCTTTGGTGGTTTTATTTTCAATTCTAGTGCAATAGGTGGTGGAATATTTTTATATGAAGTCGAAGTTGAAGGATTAGGTTGATTAGTGGCCTGAATATTCGATGATGATGGTGGATTTTTGTAATCTATATTTCTCATTGACGCCAAAAATTCGTTTTGTGGCTTTGTGATGGATAACATGAGTACTTGGGATGTGGAAGCATGATTTGTCTCAAAAAAATGTGTGTCCGAGCTTCGAAATGGATCGATCAACACAAGAAGTGTGTTAGAAGTCTTTAGAAGTTTAGAGACCTCTAAGCGATGTGGGCAATCTCTTGTAAAATGCTCATCATTACATGTCAGACATGGATAATGAGGTTTCCTTGTCGAAGTAGAGGAATTAGATGATTTCTCTTGAGGGGAATTATCTTGTTTCTTCTTGCTTTTTCCCTTTTTCTTGCCTCTCGGTTGCTTTTGATTTTTTCCTTTGTCAGATGACACAACATTAACTTCGTAAGCAAGGGAGTTTTCTAATGAATTGTTAGTTTGATTGGTAATGGAAAGATTTTGACCAGATCGTCTTCCTACCATTTGCGTGCTCGAAGAACTGATCACATTGTCGCTAGAATGAGAGTCCTTACTCGATTATGGAGGAGGAGGAATAGTGATAGCTAGTCGGGGTGCATTGGGAATTTTTTTGTAGAGTATGCTGGATTGTGTGTAAATCAAATCCAAGTATTGGGCAGGAGAAATTACTTGCCCTTCTATGACAACTCCACCTTTTTCCACATCCTTGGTGATTGATGGCAACAAGGACTTTATGAACCACTCAACCAAGAGCTGATCAGGAACATATGTCTTAACCATTCGACGACGACGTAACCACTCATGAATATGACCTGATATATGTGTAGCAATAGTCTATTTAAAGTTGGTTAGGAGTTCTGCTCCAGTATCATATATGATAGGTAACTAGAAGTGGGTCATACATGTGGTGGCTAAAGTCATAAAGTTGTTGAAATAAGCTCATGGTAACTTAATGTACTGCTTAGCAGCTAGGACTAGTAAGAGTTCTTTGGAAAAGATGGAGTCTAACTAAATCATCATTTAAGGAGTTTGATGAACACCACAAATGAAGGGTCATGAAATAATTTGATGGATATTCTCCAAGATTTCCATTGAATTTTGGAATGTTTGAAGGTAACTTATGAGGAATCACTGGCCACCAAGGTGCATATAAGATAGGATCATTAGTGAGCCGATTTAAATATGGTAATTCTAAAGTTTCTACAAATGGAAACTATCGATTTAGCTCAGGTTGAGCATGCCCAGGATATGATGGAATTTCCTAAGCAATAGGTCTTTGCATACCAACATAGGGCATTTGCATTTGGTAATCTTGATAAGGTTGGTTTTGAACAAATATGGCATAAGGTGGTTGTTGATAACCAGGTTGAATTTGTAGTTGTCCATAACCTGCAAAGACTTGTTCACCAAGACCTTGGTAAGCTTGATACTATGCAAACCCAGCCTGAGCCTATTGGGCAGGTCCAAATTGGGGTTGGAATTGTTGGAATTGAGGTTGTTGAAATTGGGGCTGCCACGGTTGTTGAATCGACTATTTTTGTTGGTACAACTATTTTTGATTTAACGGTTTTTGGTGCCCAGCAATGAAAGTTTGGTCAAGTTATGAATAAACTATACCAGTGTAAGCCTGAGTCAGTCCAGATAAGTGCATACTAAGCTGAGGATGTTTAACCCTAGACACAAGTGGTTGTTTTACAACAGCCTAAGAAGATTGAACTTCTTGACCCGAAACTTGTGGTTGTGAGGTAGAAGGACCAATTTGTAGTGGTTGAGATACAATAGTTTGAACTTGTGATTGTGGTACAATAGTAATAGTGTAATAGGAATAACTGACATAGTTTTCATTGGTTGCGTTGGATACACAAGCCTTGGTTGAATGGACATTGTTAGTTGCCATTGACAAACTCAAATTCCAGGCAGACCTGAATACTGCAGAATACTACCATATGATGGTCCTCCATAGGGAGGATAAGAAACAATTTCTAGTTGAGGATATGGGTGATGACCATGGTGTAGAAGAAACCCCTGAGTGGGTCCTAGGTAAAGATTGGTAACCAACCAGGATGGATGATTCACCATATAGGTGCGACTCAGTGTGGTAGAAAACATCAAAGAGCTTGTAATAGAAGATTCTACCACAGCTACATCAAATGACATAGTTTGGGATGTTGACAGTTGTTTGGCCATAGTTAACTAACCCAAAAGTTGTCCTAAAGAATCTATAGGTAGTTGAAAAGAAGCAGGATCAAATACAATAGTAAAATGAGGAGTATGAGGGTAAATATAAAGCCCAGTTCCAAAGTGGAATGGGGTTCTAGGTTTAGAAACTTCTTCCAATTCTTCCTCGATAGTAATTAAACCAGGTGGAAGAACCTCACCGTTTGGTCCTTAAAAGAATTTTGATGTTGATAAAGTGGAAGATTCAATAGTTAATGATGTTTGAGGGGTAACTGGTTGATCATCTTCCAGTAAAGTAACAACTTTTGAATGTTCAAATTCGAAGTCTACATGTTCGGGTAAAAGAACAATAATTCTAGAAAGAGGTTCTTGAACAACTTTAGGTTCATATGTAACTTCTCTTTGAAATTTTATAGGTTCTAGATTAACTTCTAGTTGAACTGATTCAGGTTAGAAGTAATTTCTTTCTGAGCAACTTTGAGTTGAGGATCAACTTGTTGTTGAGCAACTTCGGTTACTATTTTACTAGGATCATTGCTAATGTCCTTAGGTATTTGTGAAACTTCTTCTTTAGAAATGGATGTACTAGAAATAGTTGGAGTAACTAGAGTCTTGGTATTTATCGAAATAGATGATTCAGGTAATTGAGATGAGGTACTAGTAGTTCTTGATGTACTTGACTCAGTTAAGTGAGACATATTTGATCGAATAGTTGCAGCTTCAGGCGACAAAGACGGTTTGCTTGCTATTCTCCGTGAATGACAAGGTAATGTTCGATGTTCCTCCATGATTGCTAATTAATTTTATTATAAAAAAGAAATAAACAAAAATGGGTAAGCTAGGAAAAAGGTTTACCAAGCAACTATGAAGTGTAGAATACCTCCCGGAAAACCAAGAAGTACAGGTAGGCAATCTCCCCAAATGTTGTGTTCGATGTATTGTAGTCTACAAGGTGGCCAACTTGGTTACCTATAGATGGATAGAAACCTAGTGTTGTCCTCCCATATACACTTGAAGGTATGTTGTTGCCCAGTCCATATAAGAACTATCTAATGCAAAACTACATAGTGAGAGCAATCCCATATACTTTATGTATTGTAACACCGCCCTATACTCCGGAAGGTACATGGATGAGCTAGGATATACTTAAGTACGTGGAATGAGGTATCACACTCAAGACGTATTGCCAACAATTTACAACCTCCGCATTGTTTTACGACATTGGAACATGTCTCTAGCCTAGAACCACTAAATTGTTTTGTTAAAGACAATGCTCGATTAGGTAAATTGATGTTAATTTCAGGTTGATCTTGCTTAGGAATTTTCCTTTCAAGTTCACCATGTGATGTATTCTGAAATTCCTAGGAATGCAACTATCATGATAAGCGTTATTTCCATTCAACTTAATGATGAAAATCCTAGTTTCTTAGGGATAGAGCAGTCAAATTTCTTTCAATCAAAGAGGAAAGAGCACAATCTAACAAAATTTTCCTACACTATTCCTATGAGCACACACAAAAATTTTCAATGCAACATGCATGCATTTATTCTCAATTTTCTTAATGTGAATATGAACAAAAGGAAATATGCACATACAATCAATCAATCTTTCATAAGAATGAAGACTTTTACAACAATTATTTTTTGAAGGAAAAGTATACTTTACGACACTTTCTTTCGAGCAAATATTAATAAAATATATTCTAACTTTGAATATAGATGGATAATGACAAACAAAACATTAAAGAAACATTAATCAATCAAATCAAAGCAGGACTAGACAAGGAGATAGAAACTTGTTCTCTAAGACATAACATTCATTGATCAATGAGCAAACAAACGAATAGAGAAAATTTGGAAAATATAGCTTTCAAAGGTGGGAAGCTGACACTAGGAGGATGAGCATAGCCCTCCATGGGAGATAGTGCACTTCAGAGCACTGTCCCTAGGCTAGGGTTGCTCTGTAGCGCACTGTGTCCCTCACAAGCCTGCACTGGTGACAGTTAGCCATTTCAAAAGGAAATGTAACACAATTTTGACCAAATTTTCAATGCAAAAGGGTTGAATTACAATCTATGGACACAAGTACGGTTTGCAAGGATGTCTTAGGAGGTTGATAAGCTACTAGGAAAGAGGATATTCCCCAGTGGAGTCTCCAATTTGTTTTGGAGAATTTAGTATCTACAGATAAATACTAATTCCCAAGATAAGTAGACATATCTATAATAACAGTTTAAAGTGTTTTAGTCTTTCCCTATAAGAAATAGATAAGATGAGAATATGAGAAGACCTATTTGTAGTTCTACTTTCCTCTCGTCTCCTTTGTATTGATCCTGTCGCTCCTACCCGTACTTAATATGCTTGAGAAGTACCTGTAAACACAACAAAAAACAAAGAATCGATCAAAGCAAAATATCTATTGAATATAAGTGAATGGAATCAGATACACTTCACACATATAAGAATTATAAAACAATACAAACATATGGGAGAAAGGTTCAAAGACTTTATTAGATAGAAGAAAGAATTACAACCATTGTGTTTGATTCAAAGTCATTCCTCCATCTTGGATCCCATCCACATCACATCAAAAGCATGACAAACTTGTAGCATTACAATACTTGCTTCAAAGCCAAATGTCACAACAACATTATCTCCTTACAACTCAACATAACCTAGCCCCTGATCACTAAGATGAGTGGTCAATTTATAGGAAGATGAAGAGGTTTTGTCATAAATGGTTTCATTGAATGGCCTTCCATACTTAGAATTAGTTCCATGGGGGAAGGGATGAGAGGATATGGTACATCTTAACTCATTCCTCATCCATTTTCAAGCTCATAGAAGTTGATAAGTGAGGGAACCTTCTAGATGAATAAAAAACATAAGAATATTCCCCAAACCCTAGGTGAATTTCACTCAAAATCACCCAATGTAGGTGAAAGGAAGCCTAAGTTCTCTATAGAGCACCCTCGCAAGATAAGAATATTCCCCAAACCATAAGTGAATTTCACTCAAACTCACCCTACGTAGGTGAAAGGAAGCCTAATTTCTCTACAAAGCAGCTTCACATGGACTTAACTACTCTACAACTCACCCTTACATGGGCCTACCTACGTTGGTCCCTCTAGAGGTCATTTCTAGATGTCTTCAAGTCATGAAATTGTCTGGGAAGGAGGCACTCAAAGGGGTGAATTGTTTAGGGAATGTAGCAACTGATATTAGGGTTTGATGAGCCCTAAAACACTAATCTGGATGATGGGATTGATGTGCCCAACTGAATCTATAATAATAGCTCTTGATGGATAGCTCTTGAGGGGCTATGAGACCATCTTGAGGAGGCTAGGTGCCTGATGTTGTAGGCTAGGTGCCTATTATTGGATTGGGATGCCAAAGTCTGGTGGAGGTGTAAGGACTTCGATGCCTGGGGCTGTGCACATTAGCAGTTGTGGAGGGAGTGGGACAACCATGCCAAACACCCAGAGTCATTGCGTACCATATCGAATGCTTGCTTTGGGGCAGATGAGGAATGAGTTGGGTGCGGGCCTTGGGGCCAGCCTTGGACTAGGATACAGACCAATGAGGCATATGTCTGGTTCCGAAATTGGGAAAAAGGATAGATATTCCTTAAGTATTCACAGGTGTTGTGAAAACTTTCGATGCATGTTGGTTATACTAGTTCAACAAAGGTTGTAGGGCAAACATGAAGTAATAAATAACTAAATAGATAAAAGGTTAAATGATTCAATTTAACTTCGGGGTGAAGTTCCTTAAAGAGGGGGAGTATGTAATGTCCTCTAATGTTATTATTAATAATAATAATAATAATAATAATAATATAACATTAAAATATAAGCAAATAAATAATAAGCA